>JAHXMU010000724.1:228894-239777 GCA_019455685.1 Philornis downsi | reverse complement strand
CTTACTGTTCCTCAGCACAGAAGCTTCGGCTTACTGTTCCTCAGCACTGAAGCTTCGGCTTACTGTTCCTCAGCACTGAAGCTTCGGCTTACTGTTCCTCACCACAGAAGCTTCGGCTTACTGTTCCATAGCACAGAAGCTTCGGCTTGCTGTTCCTCAGCACTGAAGCTTCGGCTTACTGTTCCTCAGCACAGAAGCTTCGGCTTGCTGTGCCTCAACACTGAAGCTTCGGCTTACTGTTCCTCAGCACAGAAGCTTCGGCTTACTGTTCCTCAGCACAGAAGCTCCGGCTTACTGTTCGTAAAATTAGTTTGTAAATTATATAAAATATATACCGCCGACCCGAACACAACCCGATAGAGAAATCGTTGGACACCTTTTCTTAAATTCCCGATGACAACCGAATCCTGAGAAGCAGCTACTACAGAAAGCAGATCTTCCGATTATCTCGATATAAACCAAAGCCCTGAGCATCCAGAAGGAGTTGATCTTTATCATTAAGTCGTTAAACAACTATACAAGCATTTACTGTAAATAATTGAATAAATAAAACCTCTATTCAGTAAGTTTAAACAAAAGTAAAACCTGTATTTTATTTCTGAAAGGTTTATGGTCCTTCAGCTTAACCCAGGATACGACGATGCTACCTCAGCCTACGAATAAAACCATGTTACACTATATCGGCCCGACAAAAATTACTTTTATATTATTATGCTGAAATTAGTGCACAGAATTTTCGAATTCCGTACGGCGTTACATTTCATAACAATTGATATAAGTTGTATTGTTGAGGCAACTTGCATAAAATTTTCTGGTACCCCCTATATATGACTTATAACTTAAAACTTGAAACATTGTTTTTAGCATGTAATAGCTTCAGAAATGTTTACATGAGTTCATTAACATTTTTAACCCTTTATTTTTTCCTATATCTACTGACTTTTGCTAAATGAAGTAAATACGCCAATTCTGATAGCTCCTATGACCAAGATCCAACAAGATTTACATTATTTAGAGTCATTGCAAATTTGTGATAACGTATTAATGCATAGAGTAACTAACTAACTAACTAGTGACATTGGAAAGATTAGACTAACCTTTTCAAGTACGCTTTATTCACTGTTATTTTTATGTTTACAATTACTTGTAATTACCTGAACGATTCCACGAAATTTTCCCTTATATTCTAACTTAAAACTGTAACTTGTGGAACTAAACAAAGAATACAAAGAAGACGTAATCGACAAAATTTTTTATTTTTGCCCAAATTCAATTTATCTTAAATGCATCTAACTCTAGTAATCTGCATCATTTAACATAGCAGAACAATGAGCTCCAGGTACGACAATAACGTTTTCCTTTTTCTGAACTTAAACCTCAGAGTAATTTATGTGCTATAAATTTTGAAATATCAGCTTGAATGCACTAAACGGTTTCTCCAACAACATTTCCTCACCCTCTAATTTACCCCTGCAATAAGGTGACCTAACGGTACCCTTTCTAGTACCACCATCAAAAAAAAATTCGTCTTTACCTATGACTTGGGTTTTATACATAGGCTGCATTAGCTTAAAACTGTGGCAAACTTATTATACTGAGGATTATAATTGGGGATAATTTTCTCTACCTCTTCCTGTGCGCCCTTAAATACACGTAATGACGCTATCGTACCTATTTAGCCTTTCAACAATGTATAGGTAATGCCTTCTTAAAAACTTATACAAACCATGATTGGATGAAAATTAAGCATTTCCAAGCAAAATGTCGGCAAATAGGCATAGGGTTGGGATATTTACAAATTGCTTATCCTGGCAAAAGCTTCTGTATTAGATTTTTCCGGTATTGGATTTGTTTGTTGGTTTTAAAATCACTTTTTTATAAACAATTATCTTGACAGTCGTCTGGAAAGATATTTTGATATTCACCAAAGTACCATCTTGACAGCACATTACAGTGGTTTCTTGCATATGATTAAGGTGTTAACTCAAAATTCTAAGTTTGAAGGTAACGATTTTTTAGTAGTTTTAGCAGTTTTCATAATTACAAAGGCGATTTTTTAGTGCATAACGTCATTTGCATGGAAGTAGCCGAAACGATGGAATAAACTGAACAATACAAAATAAAATAAGTGACAAATATGGGATAAAGCGGCTATATCAATTCAAAATTACAGGCGGAAAAATTGAAGTCAGTAATGTAATTACAACTTCGGCCTAGGTTAGGTTAGTTCAGTGTGGCAGTGTAAATAGACAGACCCACTTAGACTGTATAGTCTATTGTGATACCACGGAAACTAGAGATATGAATGACCCTAGTTTCCCCCGTTGAACCATTCTGAGCGCCTGAAGAAGCTCTTAAGTCGGACAATATCTGCAGTTTCTTGGTATGTCCCTGCAGACCGGCACTCACATGAGCTGAATGTTGAAATTCTGAATTATCTCGTTAAGAGATTTGCGGCATTTCAGATCTGATGTTGGGCTCAGGAAGACAGAATCCAAAGATTTAATCCCCTACGTAGTGAGGACGTTATACCCCAGCCATTCTGCCACTTCCTTAATGGCCAAAATTAAAATTACAAAATCAGGTAATCTTCTTGCTAACTTTGGTCCAGCGTGTAGGAAGAAATGTAGCCATATAAACTGTTACTGAATTCGTATAGAAATTTTGAGTTAGTATTGTACTATATTCTTTCATTTGTATATAAATTCTGAAAATTCTATTCGAATCAACTGAAACTTTACGTATTTCTATTTTTTGCTTAACTTTGCTTTAGGTCTGCAATTGGATGACTAAAATCCACCAGTATCTCCCATAATAAATATCAGATTTCACTGAAAATCACTTTTTTGCTTATAAGAATTCATTGGCTCCACTAGTTTAAAAACACATCACTCTCAATATTTTGTGGCGTGAATATGTGAATCTACCTCTTTTGTTCCTATTGCAAGAAAATGCAAAATAATATTTTTTCCATACTTACACAGGTTTTAAACACAGTACCGTAGTCTAAAACATCTTTACTATGACCGAAATTGATCTATAATTATTATTAAATATTCCGAATATTTTGCTTTATGTTAAAATTAGGAAACAAACCTGTTAAATAACGGTTGGAGAACATAGTGTGAAGATATTTATAACTCTGTTTGACTGGCTGCACTTCTGCACTTGTATGAACTTAAATTTTGATATTTGTAAGGCTGGGTGGCAAGCTGGTAGACACGATAACTGCTGTAAATCTTTATGGAACTTTTAAGACCTTGACAAACTCTTACACTTTGCCTGTTCCGGGATTGTAAATTGGCTACATAGACCCATCTTTTCTGGTACCTCTCATACAAATTAATCCATTTTCGGAAATTTATTTTGTCCCCTCTATCCCCAATTTCATTACCCGCTGTAACTCGAATTTTTATCCATTGTGTTGACCCAATTGAATTAGAAAAAATTGACCGATTAACCACTGCCCTTTCTGTACTTCCCATACAAATGACCAATTTAATACGATATACGATACGATACGAGTATATTGTTAAGTTCATGTCCTTTCCTCAGTTGTACTAAATTTAGTCGCATTTGGTACTCGTGAAGCGCTCGCCAAAATGGAGTCTTATCAATAAAACTAATCGCATAGCCGAATCCCATCTGGTATCCTCGATACAAATTGGCCTATTTTTCGAAATTTAATATTTGCTTTATAATGACTAACTCGTATCCATTGTATTGAGGTGGAAATTTTTACTGAACTTGGATAAAACTGGTCAAGTGGCCATGCCCTTTCTGATGGTTTTCGTATAAACGAATTTCCCAAACAGTAGTTTTGAATTCATTTAAATTTGTCACACATTACACATGTGATGAACAAAATTTCGAAAATCACTAAACTAAAATCAGTAAATTTTTGTGGTAGTCCCCATGAAAATTAACCGATTTTTCCAAATTTAAAATGTCTTTCGTAATTTGTAATTAGTAGGCCTGATGGGTCTATGCTCAAGTGCGCCACCCAGGTGAAGTACTTGGGTGCCATAGGAGAGCGAATGAACTATTTGCCTCATTTGGATAGGCTGAGAGGGAAGCTGGTTAGCGCTGTCGGCCAGCTTAGACGAGTGCTGAGGAGTGACTGGGGGCTTAGCAGACGAGCTGTTCGTATCATCTATCAGGGGCTGTTTGCTGCTATGGTAACTTACGCTTCCCCTGTGTGGTACGAATCGGTGAAGTCTGCATTCGGGTACCGTAAGATCTTCTCTTGTCCGAGAGTGGTGTTATTGGCTTGCATGCCATCTTGTTGTTATCCGTCGCGCGACGGAATTAAAGGCCAGGAAAGGGTGTGCACTTACAGGAACGGACTGGCCCATTAAGGGGGTAGAGAGCATGAGTAGGGCTGAGTATAGGGGGCTCTTGGACGAATGGGTCTTGTCGAGATGGCAAACATGTTGGGAAGAGAGTCAGAACGGACGTGCAACATTTAGGTTTTTACCAGATGTTAAGTTCGTTGGAAGAAACCCTGACTTTGGTTTTAACCTCTGTCTTGGTTTCTTGCTGACGGGACATGGGTGACTCAATGCCTTCCTGTATAAAAGAGCCCTGTCCGATCGCGAATCGTGCAACTGTGGTGCACGTTTTGTGCGAACGTCTCTTATATGCAGATATAAGGGACCTCCAGGGACTAAGGATAACAAGGTCAGGGGATGAATGGATAGTTAGCAATATGCTATTTACACAGGGTGGTTTCGCTAGAGCTGCGGTGTGTGCTTTCAGAGCGTTTGCTCAGCGGAGGGCTGCTGTGACGTAGTTGTGGGAAGTGGGTCTGCTGACTTTTTCAAGCCAGTCTGACCTGGAGGTTGAGCGGCTTTTCGGATCATGCTGATCCCACAATCCCGTTCAGATTGATTGTTGGCAGCTGTGTGCTCGTGTGCGGGGCCACCAGTCGCTGGGCCGCAAGGAGTTGAAACTGGAAGTAGATTTCCTACAGAGTTAGATTATCTACGAAGTTTGACCGAATTGGTTACTTTCCTCAATTATGGAAGCTGTCTGAAATAATAATGATCCCAAAACCTGGAAAGGAACTGTCACAAATTACATCCTATCGACCCATAAGTTTACTCTCTATTTTATCTAAACTGTTTGAAAAGATCTTTCTCCAAATATTGTACCCCTATATTGAAGCAAACCAGGTAATACCCACGCACCAGTTTGGGTTTCGCAAGGGTCATGGAACGACAGAACAAGTACACCGTATAGTAACCCAGATCAGAAAAACTTTCGAAGATCGGAAATATTGCTCAGCTCTCTTTATAGACATCTCCCAAGCCTTTGATAAAGTGTGGCATGAAGGCCTTATTCACAAAATAGTCTCTTTTCTACCGGCAAATACCCATAAGCTCCTGGACAGCTATCTGAAGGATCGATCTTTTGTAGTAAAATCGAAAGACTCTGTTTCAACTCAAAGAAAAGTTTCAGCAGGAGTTCCTCAGGGCAGTATACTAGGCCCTATACTATATACCATCTACACCTCTGACATGCCTGTGCAATCCCTAATTCAAACCTCAACTTTCGCTGATGACACTGCATTCATGAGCACTAGCACTTGCCCATTAATGGCTTCTAGACAACTGCAGTCTCATATACACACATTAGAATCTTGGCTCGAAAAGTGGAAGATAAAAGTAAATGCCACTAAGAGTGTACAGGTTACATTCTCTCTTAGACAGAACAATTGCCCAGCCCTCACTATTCACGGTAGTATCATACCCGTTCATAACCATGTAAAATATTTGGGTATTCACCTTGACCGACGTCTCACCTGGAAAAATCACATTGACTCAAAAATCATACAATTGAAATTAAAAATGGCTCAACTCCACTGGCTTATTGGCTCCCACTCTACTCTCAGTTTGGAAAATAAAATCACCATCTACAAAACCATATTGAAGCCAATATGGACATACGGCATCCAGTTGTGGGGAACGGCATCGGCTTCTAACATAAATAAGCTGCAGAGAAGACAGTCAAGAATACTGCGTCAAATTTGTGGTGCCCCATGGTATGTTAGGAATGATAACATACACAAAGATTTAAACATTCCTTATATTTCCGAGGAAATGAAAAAATTAAGCAGGTCATATATATCGAAGTTGTCCTCCCACTCAAACCCACTCGCTCAAAACCTTCAGCATTTTCCCGGCCATATACGGCTAAAAAGAAAGGACACGCTAGACTTGGTCCGGTGATAACAGATCTGTTCGCCAAAAACAAGATCCGGCAATGGCAGGATACTTTAGTTTAAGATAGGATTAAGATTTGAATATATATTGTTAATTTCGTAAGAAAGATCCAATAAAGAAAATGAATGAAGAAAAAAAAAAAAAACGAAGTTTGACCAGAGGCTTTGTCTGCTACCGGGGGTGATAGGGATACACACGGGTAGGTCTCGGGTTCGTGCCTGTCATCTGTATCTTTTTGATCTCTCGAGGGTACGGACAGGCATGGAGTTTTCCATATGTCTATATTTCATGGTTGCCGGTCACCGTCGCCGAACGGAAGGGGTTTGGAGTTTTCCCCGCCTCCCACCGGTGAGGGTACTGCATCCTTGCAATGTAGTATCGACCGTTCCATCTGCCTGGGGTCTCCATGCCTGCAGGTATGTAAAAATGTCCAGTCTGTACTCTTTTGCCACAGGGCGACCAAGCCCGTGAAGTATGGTATATAAATCACGACTTGGTAGTAGCTTTGCTATGTGCTTTGCTACGCAGCTCCAACCGGTGAGTTTGGCCTGTAGCGTAGGGATCAGGAGTCACCGGGACCGAGTTCCCGCCTGATCATTTGGTGTTGGACCCCCAGTGGGAGCATCACGCGGGTTGTGTCGATACCAAAATCGCTGGTAGAGACTTTCTGCTCGAATGTGGAGTTGCATTGCTACCGGGTGCTACAGACCCATAGAGTAGCAGAGGTGCTAAGATAAGCCTCACCTCCGCCAATGGGGATTATGTTCCATACTAGCATAATCAATTTGGTATCTCCTGGCTGCGAAGAAAGGGTTGACAATATGCGGTAGTACCATAATTGTCAGCCCCTTTTCCTAGATAGCCCAAGTTTTATTTGGCTATCCCAGGAGGGCGTTGGCAATCGCATCGTAATATGCCCAGTGTGTCGCACACCCTCGTGGACTTCTGTACACCTCTTGCTTGACATAACCAGCGGAAAGTGGAGTTTTTGAATATTAATTTGTTGGGAATTTTCATTGGAGCTCCGCCATAATCGGTCTGTGTGCAGTTGCTCCGTCTTGCTGGAACGAAATACTGTTGAAACAGATTCGTCTTCGGGGTAGTTCTGGGTAAAAAACTCTTTCAATATCTTTAAATAACGATGTTCGTTGGACCCGTTTTAGATTTGTAGCAAGCGTATGTAAACTATTTTTATCTGCTGTACTGATAGTAGTAAACGCCCGATGCTTCTTACTTATAATAGAACGATAGATATGAACCTGAAAGGGCGAAGTTATCCATCCAATTTGTTTACAATTAACCGATTTAATACTGTAAACAATACCCTGCAAAAAAAAGTGGAAGTCATTCAAAACGAACCACATTTTCACCACTTTTGTAGATGCAACCCATGCATATTTATCACTTCCAATAAAGTAGTTTTGAAGCAATACCAAAACCATCGCATTGTAGTACTTAAACATTTTTTCTATTTTCATTTATATACATTTCTATAGCGCTAAGAATGTCCGTCCCCGATACTGTGGACTGCAATTCTTGGCAAAGATTGTATAAATTTCGGCCCTACGAAATATTAGATGCCCTTCTAATTCAGTGTCTGTCTACCAGGTTTTTTTATAGAAAGGTATAAATTTGTCGGGAGCTGCGGTCAGTTTTTGTAAGAAGTTGACTTATTAACAAATTAAAATACGATACTATATAAATCAATTCTTTTGAATAATGAGAATTTGATTTAAGTTTTCATCACGCCTACATCACTCATAAATATATGGGGAAGAGGCATCATAAAATAGTGCATTCCTGCTATGACAAGTCCATGTTATTTTCATTGGTTATTACGCAATTTTTCATCACTTTCCTATCACAAGTAATCATGAATATTTGATTCTTTAGGTGCACTTTTTTTGCTGGGTAGTTTAAGAAACTAACTTACGAATTAATGTTTACAGTAAAAAACTTAAATTTCGATAAACTAGAAAATTAGTAATGGGAACGGCAAAAAATTCATTTTTCATTCTCAAAACTATGTTTGGCAAGCACATGTGAATTATTTGCAGCTATTTGAAAGATCTTGAATTTAAGAATACGTGAAAGGGTGTACTTGCTTAAAAGATGTACCTCAAATTTTGCCAAGCATTGCACACCAATGCAATGAACAAGAACCTACTCTATTGCTTGCGAAATAATCCCCGCAAGAGCATCATGTTGGTCTTATCGACAGCAACATCTACGCCGACATGTTCTGACCATTGCCTAACTATCGTCATCATGGCCAGAATCCTCTACTTCAAATGAGAACGAGAGGGATCCTCAACCATGATGAGTAGGTCATCAGCATATGCACAAACTTTGCACTGGTCACTTCTCTGCCATAATAACGGGTCCATCAGAAGCTTCCATATAACTGGACCGCAGATGGAACCCTGCGGGCAGCCACGAACAACATCGAGTTCCAACGCACTATTTGCCCCAACTACTCTAGCTGTTCTGCCACAGAAGTAACTACGCCAAAGGCGCAACTCCTGGCACCCTACCTCCTGAAGCCTTTCCAACACCCTCACCCACAACAGGTAATCCAAAGCGCCCTTGAAGTCCACGAATACACCAAGAACATAATTCTCAGCGGATTCGCTCACGCACCTCTGAACGTGGATCTAGGCATCCTCAACACTACGACCCCTTGTGAAGCCGTATTGATAAGGGCACATACCGTCAATGACTCTCTCACTCAGTCTTTGCACCATTATTCTTTCCAGTACTTTTCCAAGCACTGGAAGCAGGCTAATACCCCTGTAAGATCGAGGTTTGCTCCTGATCTTATCGGGCGATTTAAGGAGAACAATGACATTGGCTGTTTCCACACACTGACTATGCAAGAGGTGTACAAAAAGAAACCAAGGAATTTGACTGAATTGAAGCAGTCCATTAAAACAATAATTTGTCATTCCCTTACTCGATGTATTTTGGTGAGCCAAATAGTGAAAATGTATTACGGCTTAGAGAAATAGCTACTGGGATATTAAACAATTCCTTTGCCCCCTCAGCGATTGAGCAAATATTTAATGCAATACTCGAAAAGGCCGCGGGCCCATTTTCACTCGATTGCCTGAAGGAGCGAAATAAGCTGCAATAAATTAACCACATATTCAATACTTTGCCTACAATTATAATTAAAACTGAAATAGCCAACATTGCATCAAATATATTATACATATATATAGTTGCTAATGTAGTTCTTAATTTCACCATACCCAACATTTTCTCATTTCAACCCTCCTTCCATATCAATAATTTATATTCTTTTATTACGTTACAAAACGATTTGTCTCAAGTATAACAAATATGAGGTCATCATTTATATTCATGTAAGGGGAAATTTGCATACAATTTTGCCAACAAATTAGGAAATATATTTCATTCTTTCATGCAACCAATGTTGCATGGACGAATATGCATAGTAATAATTTAGTTGTACTCTTAGCGGAGGGCAAAAAGAAATTGTGTGAAACATTAGGGTGATTCCAAACCATTTGGACAAAAACGTAAAACTTGCGATTTTAGTGAAATGTGATACTATGATGATCATTTGTAACAATTACTACTGTTCACGATCGATACGTATTGTAAAATGGCAGTGAGGAGAAATTAATCAATCATTTTTGTCAAGCTCCTCCACCGGATGTTTATCGTAATAGATAAATTACACTTCAGCAGCGTTGCTTGGCAGTTTACGTTTCGAGTTAAAATAACCCATTTTTTCTTCTCTCGTGTGTCTCCTTTCTCACATATACTTGTTGTACTGAAAAGTTGATGCGCTTGGACTGCTTGACCTGTTACCCCAGCTTTACAACATCAAAGAAATATGTGAATAAGGAGAGAATGTACCCTGAATAATGTGTCTTATGTTATTTTAAGGTTAGCCTATTTTTGTCACAAATTTCTAGGCCATATGGAATATAGAGACCAATGTGACAAAGATGCAGTTTGTTGGCGAATTTTGCATTTAATCATCACCTGTAAAATTAACATTTCATTTTCGGCAATTCCAACGTCTGTCTCTTTTTGCTAAGCAAATATATGAAATTTTTTTCACAAAAACGCAGTTCGAAAAATGGTAAACGAGATATTTTTTTTAATGAAGTTCAAGTCAAGAGATTCAATAGAATTTTAGTTTAATAACAACTGTAGTGCCTTTAAGAAATGATTAACCCAATTAAAATTTCATTTTCATTACGCATCTCATTTGCCAGATTTAGCTACCTCGGACTGTTTTCTATTTTCTAGTTAGCTATTTTTGGGACCGCCCATATACTCAAAGAATGCTTAAAATGTCGAAAAATCTTTTTCGGAAGACAAGAAGAAGCTTAAAATGTGGGAACCCTTTTCAACTTTAATATATCTGTGCTTACAAGGAAAAATGACTTAATCACAAATTATTCGTTATTACCTCATTATCTGTTACAACTTTCGATGTAATGGAACCTTGAAATCGCTGTCAGATTACAATTTCATTCTTAAGAAAAATAATAACAAAAAATGTGTTCTTGCTTACAGCTTGTAAACTTCATAGAATTTTCGATTGGGAATTGCACGTAAATATGCTTTTTTGAATGAAGTTCAAGTCAAGAGATTCAATTGAATTTCCAGTCCATTAACAAC
>JAHXMU010000724.1:169232-228884 GCA_019455685.1 Philornis downsi | reverse complement strand
TTGTATAGGAAAGGTTTGTCATTTACGAATATGGGCCGCTTAACAACCAGAGAACGCGTAAAAATGGTTAAAACTTACTACAAAAGTAGTGAGTCAAACATATTGAATCATGCTCGATTTTGGCTTTATTGCATGAGAATTTTCCAGAAAGTGTAATTTCACATTTTGGTGACATCAATTGGCCATCAAGATCATGCGATTTGACACCGTTAGATTTTTTTTTTTATGAGGTGCATCAAAGACCATGTGTCAAAAAGTGGTCGAAAACTACCTCAAAAGGACCCACGGTTGCAACCAATCCAAAGGGCGGTCATTTAAATAAAATTGTATTTCATACATAGTGGCAAGATCCAAGCATTATAATGAATTACAAGTTTCATTGAAATCGTAGCTTTATGTGTGTTTTATTTGAAACCGAAAAATAGATAACCCTGTATTATTCCGTACAAAATTTCTAACTTCCTAATATGTACATATAGTCATAAAACGGATGCCACTAAAGCTACTTCATAATCATTTTCAATTCATAAGAATATTCAAGTCATCAATTAATACTCAAGAAGGAGGTAAAAGCTAATCTATCACTTTGAGTTAGACTCCTGCCTGACCATATTTCTTCCCACAAAAAGCTCTCTGTTTAATTAATAAGCAACTTTTATGTGAAATGTTGCTTAACCACATTTAATAATTAAAAATGTACAATAATTATTTCTCAAGGAACACACACACACACCAGCAAATACCAACTCAGCCATGAAATATTTATTATATGAATGTTGCAACGTGCAACTCGCTAGCAGAATGGCATATGCTGAGGGAAGGATGCAATTCTAAAGTGTGTAATAAGCAAATTGTTTAACATCACACACGCTCACACAAACGCCCGTAATACAACAGAAATAGTGTGGCTGTTTGGCTTCGCTCGTGTACGTACTGCGTGCTCTTTTTCCTTTACAACTCACATAAATCTCTAAGCAATTTACTATAATTAACCATATATTCTCAACACTCTTTGTTACTTACATGGCGTTGTGTATCGTGTAAATACGTGTGGGTTTTATGCCTGACTTATTTCATGTAAATGCAGAACTGCAATAGATGTTCCTTGAACTTGGATGCGATAAATGTTTGCTCTGTAAAGGCGCCACAAGGACGGTTAGGTTAGGGCAGGTTAATTAATGCCGTGGATGATGGAAACTAGCTATGGGAATTTCTTAATGAATATTAATGGGGCCAGATACTATTAGGAAATAATTTGGCTTCAATGATGAAAACGCTAAGAGGGCAGTGTATTCAACGTAACTAGCTATGTAGCATTTCCTTGAAGATATTGACGCAAGCAATGGTCTAGAAAGTAGACAAACAACACCACCTGAGAGAAGAGTTATCTGGGTATATATAACCAGACGCTAAGGAATAATGAAGTTAGTGCCGCTGCGATACTTTTCCAAAATCAAAAATGCTGCGATTATTATATTTTCAACCAACCAACCATTTGATACGGCCAAAAACGTAACACTCGGAGGGAAGAGTTTAAAGCACCAACATCTAAAATCTTATCAAATCTAATTCATATCTTTTTAAGACAATTGAACAATGTCCCTCTATTTGGCTGGCTGTTAGAAACCTTGTTTTTGTTCATCTTCATAAAACATCCAAAAATTTGGTTCAGACTATTATTACCTGGTCGTATGCGGCTATTGTAAAGGGTCTATTCTCGCAACTTAATTTTTTGTCTGTTTCAGCCAGTAAAATTTGAAAAGATCAATCGATAACCTACGTCCCTTCTGATACCTTACATTTAAACGATAACACGTATTCTTCAGCATGTACTCGTATTTGTACAAAATTCAGTGAAATGTTGGCACAAGTCATGTGTTAAATTGTATTCAACTACAGCTATTTGAATTTTGAAAAATATATATTTATTTGGAACTAGCAGAACTTATGAATTCTCGGTCTGATGGATACCTTTTACGTAAGTTCTTGCGGCAAAATAAACTTCTTATCTGACCACATAAAGAGTTTCCAATCTTCCAATAACTGTTTTGGTGACCAACAAAACCGATGTATAATTCACTCTACTCGTCACTTGGTACAACGCATCATAAGTTTCTATCTCTGTTTTTGAATAAACTTTTAAGCGGTAAGAAGTCTGGAGCTGAAATAAAACTGAATTACACATATTAATATTGTAACATTTGTTGTTTTGTTTTTGGTTCACAAGCGATGCTTTATAATTCCACATAAATTAGAGTTAGTTCAGTCCATGATATTCCGAATCAGGATTATATGTTATTCATTTAGTGGTTTCAAAACTGCCGGTCTGACAAGGCCCTCAGCTGTTAAATACCTGTCATCTGAAGTGTTATTTAGTGCAAGGTTTGCCATTTACGAATATGGATCGTTTAGTAACCGAAGAACGCATCACAATAATTAAAACTTACTACAAAAGTGGTGATTCAAACGAGGGCATTATTTTCGACATAATCGAACTACTGTGCAAGAAATTGGCAAAATTATAAAGAAATTTGGAGAACTGAAAGCGTTACGGATATTGTTAGCGAAAATATCGCTTATGTTAGTGAAAGTATGGCGGAAAATCCGAATTTCAATTCGGAGCGCTATGGCCGTAGGATACCGACATTTTTTTTTTTTTTTGGTCTGCAATTGAAGATTGTAAACTGCACGATTATGGTTTTAACAAGACGGTGCCACGAGTCACGAGCCGCACATCACGACCGATGAAGCATGAAAAGTTGCCAGATATTCCACGTTTTGGTGACTTCAATTGACCACCAAGATCATGTAAATTGACGCCGTTAGATTAATTTTTGTGGGGCTACATCACTTGCATATACAGATGACATGGACATTATTGGCAGAAAACTGCGATATGTTACTGCAACCTTCTCAAGCATCGAGAAGAATGTAGGGAAAATGGGTCTGGTGGTAAACGAGGACAAAACAAAGTTATTGGTTTCAACGAACAAAGAGTCTACTCGTTTGGGACGCTGTGTGAACGTTAACAGCTATAATTTTGAAGTGGTGGAAGAATTCATCTACCTTGGTTCCGCTGCAAACAAAGCGAATGATGTCAGCATGGAGATAAAGAGGAGAGTATTGCTTGATAACAGATGTTACTATTGCCTAATCAAGCGATTCAATGGTAAAGCCCTCTCTCGACAAACAAAAATCCAACTGTACCAGATGTTGGTTCTACCTGTCTTGTTATATGGCGTAGAATATTGGGTTATGACGCTGGCGGATGAATCAGCACTGACAGTTTTCGGGAGGAAAATACTCCGGAAAATATATGGACCTATCATCGTTAACGGAGAGCATCGGCGTCGCATGAACAATGAGCTTTGTGAGCTATATGCCGACATCTACGTGGTCAAACGCATTAATATACCTATACAGCGATTGCGTTGGCTGGGTCATGTTGTGCGGATGGACCCAAATGCTCCGGGACGGAAAGCTTTACACTATGAACTCGATGGACGGCGCAGAAGAGGGCGACCAAAACTCCGTTAGAAGGGCCAGGTTTTTGAAATACTATCGAAACTTGGTATAACGAATTGGAGGAGAAGCGCAGAAGATTGAAGCACTTGGAATTATTTTCTACAGGCATACAGGTATAATGGATAAAGATGTCTATTCCAGTCGCCACCTAAGAAGAAGAAGACGTCAAAGATCGTACTTACGCAGATAATCGCCAAACGCTTGAGCATTTGAAAACCAACATTCGTCTAGTTATCGCCTATGGACCGTCCGGAATGTGAGAAAAAGTGGTCTAAAATTACCTCAAAAGGATCCACTGCTGCAGACAATGCGGAGGCGGTGAAATTAGAAACATTGAATAATGGCAAGATCCAAGCATTATAGTAAAATAAAAGTTTCCTCGGAATTATAGCTTTGTGTGTTTTATTTAACTTTACTTTTAAAAGCTAAAAGTGGATAACCCGTTATTAAATTTATTTAAGTATTTTTTACCGTGCATCAAGGGCTTAGTGAACTTAGTTTTGCAAATGGAAATAGATTTCATTGCCTCGCCCCTTATGGTAGCACACGTAAGAAATGGTCAATTCAGTCAAAATTTTAGATTTCGATGATTTACAATTCTGCTTCATTTATTACAATTTAATTCAAATCGTTTTTGAAAAGAACTTAGTAATTTACCACTCTACTTCTGGCGCACTGCACATTTTTGTACTAACACAAACAGACCGTGAAAAGAGGATTGTGAAAGCCAATTTGTCTAGCAGAAATGTCTATACTAGCCTAAGAATTCGGTTAATAAGTACACAGAGATGATGTAGGATACACCAATACATCTGTAAAATAACCCCTAAATAAAACACTCAAAGTGTATATTAAATAATTCGCAATAGAATATATCACATAAAAACTGATACAAAACTGATAAAAAAGGACTGTTAAAATATAAACTGGTCACACATTTGTGTACTTGCCTGATACGGTATTAGAAACTTAATAGAAGTTAAATAAGATGGAAGTTAAGTTAACTTTAATATTTTTGAGACAAGGCTGTTGTCATAAATCTAAAACCAAAAAAAAAAACAAAAAAATTAGGGAAACAATTCTGAATTTTCTCTCAGGTGAATTTACTTAAAAGTTTCCTTACCCTGTGTCTTCTTGTCGATATTATACGGACTTGTTTTATAACGGGTGGGCCATATGAGTGTTGGCGATTTAATTCTTTAATTTCTCGGCAACGCGCGGCGCGGGGTGGCGGGGGGATATGTTGTTCGCTGCGCCGCTTCCTGGAAAATTAGGCGCCATGGAGCCGTACACGGGAGTGCAGCGTGCATTTCGTGTCCGAGCGTATTACGAAATCAATAAATCAGTGATTACTGCACGACGTTTGTATCGGCTTGAACACGGTTTACACGATTTAAGTGAAGTTCCAAGCGCCAATGTGAAACGAAAATGGATCAGAATGTTCGAAACAACCGGCTCAACAGTATCAATTACGGTTACGTGGTCGCCCAGTTTCTGCAAGATCAGCCGACATTGTGGGGCGTGTTCGTGTTTCAGTTCAGCGAAATCCGCAACAGTCAACACGTAAGAGAAGTCAGTCTTTGGATTTTAAAAGAACAACTTTGCGACGAATTTTGAAACGTGATTTACATTTGAAGGCTTATAAGATTCAGATAGTCCAAGAATTAAAACCCGATGATGCCAATAACCGACTTAACTTTGTCAATTTGATGCTAGAGCGGTTCAACAATTTCAACAACGTGATTTTTAGTGATGAGGACAATTTTCACCTTAATGGCCGTGTGAACAAGCAAACTTGTCGGTTCTGGTCCCCGACGCTTGCATGAACGTCCACTTCACAGCCCTAAGCTTGTCGTGTGGGCTGGGATAACGTCTACCGGTATTATTGGACCATACTTTTTTGAGGACGAAAGAGGGCATGCGATGACGGTTAGAGCGAACAATTATTGCAACATGCTAGCAGACTTTTTGGTGCCAGCTTTGCAAGAACTTCAAGGCAATACCTCGAGGATGTGGTTTCAACAGGATGGGGCCACATGTCATACGGCTAAGGTATCCATAGAGCTGCTGAAAAATGTTTTTCCTGGAAAACTCATTTTGAAAAGGGGGGATATTGAATGGCCCCCACGTAGCCCCGATCTCTCTCCATGCGATTATTTTTTATGGGGCTACCTCAAATCGGTAGCCTACGAGAATAATCCGACCAATTTAGAGCAGTTGAAGAGGAACATTATTCAGGAAAGTAACAAAATACCGAGAACAACTTTTCAACGAGTTTTCCAAAATTTGCGACTTCGGTTCCAAGAGTGTCAAGCAGCGGAGGGAAGCCATTTGGACAACATTATTTTTAAGTCTAAAATTTCCCATGCTTCTACTTTTTAACAATACAAATATTTTTTTATGTTTCGTAGTTTTTTTTTAATTGAATATTTAAACCGCCAACACCCTTATGGCCCACCTTGTATAAGCTATTGCATAAAAATCCAATATTTTTCCAATAGACAGCTTTAGTAATGTTACATAAGAGCAATCCGATTACGCTAGATGGCGTTAGAAAGGCATGATTTTGCACACAAAAAACTATTATCCTTTTGTTTTTCTTGACTTAGTATAGTATTTTACAATTTCTCTTCCATAAAGGCAAAAACTCAAGACTCATGGCGGAAAATGTCAATAATGTATACCAGGAGTGTTAAAAAAATAAGTTGAATTTTAAAATTTCGCGGGCTACGTACATTCGGTTTTCGATTATTATTTTTTTATGTTAGTACACTCGTCTCGAAGATATGTTGACGGTTTTATCCATATAGCATGTTCAGTTTGTTGGTGAGAGACATAAATAAGACAAGTGTTTTGCATGTTCGACAATTTTCTGCTGTTGAAAAAAATGGATCAAAGAAGTTGTGTCAAATTTTGTGTAAAAAATTCAATTAATTGCTCAAAAACACTTGAAATGTTAACAGTGGCATACGGTGAGAGTACTCTTAGTCAAAAAAAAAGTTTACAAGTGGTACTAGCCTTTCACAGAAAGTCGAGAAGATGTGAATGACGCCGGTCACTCCGATGCAAATGTTGAGAAAGTCAAGAAAATTGGTATGGAGAATCGTCGAATCACAATAAGAGAAGTCACTGAAGACGTCGCATGCAATCTTTTCGGAAATTTTGGGCATGAAGCGTGTAGCAACGAAGTTCGTTCCAAAATTGCCAAATTTTGACCAAAAACAACGTTGTATGAGCATCGCTCAGGAATTGTTGAATGACGTCAACGATGATCCAGATTTGGTTAAAAGGGTCATAACTGGTAACGAATAATGGGTATATGGTTATGGGATCGAAACTAACGCCTAATCGTACCAATGGAATAGTCCAGGAGAGCCAAGACTAAAAAAGCACACCAAGTTCGATCAAATATCAAGGTTTTGCTCACTGCTTTCTTCGATTACCATGGCGTAGAGCATCAGGAGTTCTTACCATAAGGTCGTGCGATTAATAAGGAATATTACCTCGAAGTTATGCGCCGTTTGCGTGAAGCAATACGAAAAAAACGCCCAAAATTGTGGAGAAAAGATTCATGACTTTTGCATTATTGTTTGGCCAAAAACAATACGGTGTTGCCACCATATTGACCAGATTTGGTGACTACGACTTTTTCCTGTTTTGAAGATTGAAGATTGAAGAGATCCATGACAGATCGGCGTTTTGCAACGATTGAGGAGATAAAAACCAAAACGCTGAGAGAGCTCAAGAAGTGCATATCAGAACTGTTTCAAGGGTTGGAAAAAACGCTGGCACAAGTGTAGTATATCTGAGGGGGACAACTTTGAAGTAGATAAAATAGAAATTGATGAGTACATAAAAATTATTTTTGAGAAAAATTAAAATGAACCTTATGCTTTGAACACACGTCGTTATGAAGAAAATGTTCTGTATTGACAAAAAATGGAAAATTCAGTCAGCTGAACTGATTTCAATATACCTTCATTCCAAGTCCTTTTATATTGATGCAAGAGTATGTGAAGTAGTAGGGGGGTGTGTGGTAAATCATTAGGCTTTTTTCAATGAATGCTCTGAATTCAGGCAAAATACAGAATTGAATGAATGGTATGATTAAATCATGTGTAAAATAAAAATATTGCAAATATTTGAGAAGTCAACGCGTACAAATCTCTGTTTCTGCCACATACAAAGTTGTGACTGCGGTTAATAATTTGTTGTGACAAGATGTTGTTGCTTTGAAAAGGGTTAAACCTCTGAATATATAAATTATAAAATACATAATAAATCAAAACAAAGTTTCAAAATAACGCATTTTATATGAAGGAAGGTCTTTATTGTATTCAGTATGATTGTGTGCAATTGTGTTACATTTCTGTACCCTAAATGGAACATAGGATGCCAAGAAAAGGGTTTTCCCAAAAATGTTTCGTTTGTTCGTGGAAACAGGTATGATTAAATCACGTATAATCATAATGGTATGATTAAATATATGCTAGAAGTTACAGGAAAAAAATTTAAATTCGGTAAATCGGCATATTTTCTCCTTTTTTTTTTGGAGTACAAGACGCATAACGACGCAGTGTATTTAGTCTAGTAGTCTTAAAAAGGCGTGAAACGCGTCTGATCAAAAGATACTTCGTACTTTCGGCGCTTCCTTGTAAGCATTACTTTTTTTTTTGTCTTATTATATATGTATGTTTTGCTTCGTCATACGACTGGGTGAAGGTATAATAATGGAAATTGTCAAGTCCGACCATCCTGTAAGTATTGTTTCGATTACCCAGGAGCTAAATATTTGACAAAAAAAATCATTTGGAACTACTTGAACACATGACGCCACATGAAAAACCAAAAAACTCATGGCCCGAATTTCCATTTGTAAATACGCTGCAGCTGAATTTCAACACATTTCGGAAACCGATGGTGGCTGGTGATGAAAAGTGGGTTACTTGTGTCAACGTCAAGCGAAAATGATCATGGACAAATTGTCTGCATGTACCTTATAGTTCGGACCAAAATCATTGGCAACCATTTCTTTCTATGGCGAAGGATTTTGCTGGTGAAAAATGCGCATCAAGAGAAACTTGTGGGAGCCCAGTGCCCCAATTTTTTTGCTAGTATGGTTTAATAATATTTTCTATGAGAGAGGTATGACGGAAATATTTTCAAAGTGGCAAGGAAATCATCATTCCTATTATGCCTCTATTAAGCCTTCAATATCGAGCTACATTTGCATGGGTTTCCTTTTACTACACTTTGTATTTCATTTAAAATTTTTTAACAGTTCGCTGCGATAACCCAAACTTTTGGCAGTTCTATTGATTTGTAATGCTAAGCAAAATCTTCTCTAGTACCTACCATACCAATTATCGATTTTAGGTTCATATCTCTCATACGATTGCAGTCAATTTAAGTGAGTTTAACACAGATTGAGAATTTGCTAAAAATACTTGTGTAACCAAAAAGTAAGTCCCGTTTTTATTTTCTTTAAAAATTCTTTATATATTAATCAACAGGTGTTTTATCGACTTAAAAGTATCCCCCTGAATACAATACACATACATATGTAGGTTTTTAAACAAAAGAATTCACGTCATACGAAATCAGGCAAATACGGCTGTGGAAGAGAGATACCAACTGTATTTGTAGTGAATAACTCACAAATACCTGAAGCAGTGTGAAATTACCGATTATTATGATGTAAAAATCCTGGCTACGGCCTTGTAAAGAAATATTTAGTTAAAAATTGCACAAATTTTAGAATTTTGCGTTGGTGTGATATTGAATATTTTTGGAAATGTCACATAATTTTCACATGTGCACCTCGAATGAGAAATCATTATAGACTTTATCCCTTTATCTATTTTCCACTTTCAAAATTTGTTGCCTATCTACTTTGAATTATATATAACCAGTTCTGTAAATGACTTGTTTACTACTAAATCCAAACGCAATTTGCTCATAACCCTCAGCCGCGCAATATTGAAACGTATTTTTGCCTCAATTCCTCGAATATTTTTATTTGCCCACTCCACATTTTTTTGGCGAAAGGGTTAAACTCAAACATAAATAAAACTTAAATGCCTAAAGTAAATATTTGCATCAGGTTTTCCATCATCACTAAATCCCAGCAGCAACGCCAATGGAACTTGGTAATGCTTTTCATCATGGACTGAAGCCGCTGCACAACTCGGAGAACCAGAAATGGTAAAATTTGTGGGTGGTGCGTATTAAAGCTGTGGGCGGTGAAACTACTGCCAAAAAGTTTATTCTCCGTTAGCTGCCATGAGAAATATTGCAACTATTTCAGAAGTCAACGCGTACAAATCTCTGTCCTGCCACATACAAAGTTGTGACTGCGGTTAATAATTTGTTGTGGCAAGATGTTGTTGCTTTGAAAAGGGTGAAACCTGCGAATATATAAATTATAAAATACATAATAAAACAAAACAAAGTTCCAAAATAACTCATTTCGTATGGAGGAAGGTCTTTATTGTATTCAGTATGATTGTGTGTTAACATTTCTATACCCTAAATGGAATATAGGATGCCAAGAAAAGTTTTTTTTCCCCCAGAAATTGTTCGTTAAATATGCAAAAAGGCTGCTGCAACCTACAACTTGATCATACCATCGTTTTCCATAATATAATGGATATTTAAATATATTCATTATATTATCCAAATTCATTGTCATTCATTCATTTACGTCATTGGTAAAAAATATCCAGGTGTGTTATAAACTGGCTACACTGGAATTCTGCCACCAATTTTCACAGAGAAAGGAAATCTCTAAGAAATGATACAATGATTTTAGGGTAATAGAAACTACGGTAAAACGGTTGAAAATTATCTGTCCCATTCTTTCGGATTCCGCAATGAATTATCTAATTAGAGTTGTTGAGAAATGAGTAAGATTTCAAATTGTACAGCATGTGTTTTTTATTACTGGAACTTTCTGTGGTTCTCATACATTATATATTAGCAACTTTGATATGAAATTATTTTGGTATTATGTCAGTATTGTATTTTGATACCTTCATCTCAAAGAATGATATGCCAAAAATGTAACACTCAGAAAAAAGCTTACAAAATATAATTTGAGGAAATGTGTTTCATGCCACTTACCTCTATCTGCTAAACCAGGAAAGAAGCGTGCAATGTGTAATTTGAGCAAATGTGTTTTACTCCTTTGTACACCTATTGAGCGATGTTCGTTTGCCTGCCCTTCTCCCATGCAAATTTATAGCAATTAATTTCGTGTTGTAATGTGAAAAAAATCGACTCATATTAATCTGTCACTAGATTCGATGAAACTTACTAACAATCATAGATTTATTAAAACTAATTATGTGAGTGAACACGCTCTGCATTGTTATTTCCCTTATGATACCTCACATACAAATTAGCTTATTTATAATAGCAAAAATTAATAGTTTATTTATACTCCCTTGGTGGAACATAGCAGATTAGAAGTAAGTGCATAATAACCGCACCCCTTCTGACATTTTACACTGTTTTTACACGCTAATTCGGAAGGACGTCCTTTGGATGTGCATGTAAGTATCTCAGTTAACTCCGATCAGTGGCTCAAATCGGCAATCTAGTATTTTCCAGTAAAACCACTCTTTACTCAAATTTACAAGGACAGGACTGCATGGAAGTAGATCAGATTTTTCTAGGCTTGGGAGCATTACAAAAGTACTCGTATTTTGTACAGGGTGGGCCATATGAGTGTTGGCGATTTAATTCTTCAATTTCTCGGCAACGCGCGGCGCGGGTTGGCGGGGGGATATGTTGTTCGCTGCGCCGCTTCCTGGAAATTTAGTCGCCATGGAGCCGTACACGGGAGTGCAGCGTGCATTTTGTGTCCGAGCGTATTACGAAAACAATAAATCAGTGATTACTGCACGACGTTTGTATCGGCATGAACACGGTTTACACGATTTAAGTGAAGTTCCAAGCGCCATTGTGATACGAAAATGGATCAGAATGTTCGAAACAACCGGCTCAACAGTACCCATTACGGTTCGTGGTCGCCCAGTTTCTGCAAGATCAGCCGACATTGTGGAGCGTGTTCGTGTTTCAGTTCAGCGAAATCCGCAACAGTCAACACGTATGAGAAGTCAGTCTTTGGATGTCAAAAGAACAACTTTACGACGAATTTTGAAACGTGATTTGCATTTGAAGTCTTATAAGATTCAGATAGTCCATGAATTAAAATCCAATGATGCCAATAACCGACTTAACTTTGTCAATTTGATGCTAGAGCGGTTCAACAATTTCAACAACGTGATTTTTAGTGATGAGGCCAATATTCACCTTAATGGTCATGTGAACAAGCAAAATTGTCGGTTCTGGTCCGAGACTAATCCCCGACGCTTGCATGAACGTCCACTTCACAGTCCTAAGCTTGTCGTGTGGGCTGGGATAACGTTAATCGGTATTATTGGACCATACTTTTTTGAGGACGAAAGAGGGCATGCGATGACGGTTAGAGCGAACAATTATTGCAACATGCTAGCAGACTTTTTGGATGGGCCCTCATGTCATATGGCTAGGGTATCCATAGAGCTGCTGAAAAATGTTTTTCCTGGAAAACTCATTTCGAAAAGGGGGGATATTGAATGGCCCCCACGTAGCCCCAATCTCTCTCCATGCGATTATTTTCTATGGGGCTACCTCAAATCAGTAGTCCGCGAGAATAATCCGACCAATTTAGAGCAGTTGAAGAGGAGCATTATTCAGGAAAGTAACAAAATACCGAGAACAACTTTTCAACGAGTTTTCCAAAATTTGCGACTTCGGTTCCAATAGTGTCAAGCAGCCGAGGGAAGCCATTTGGACAACATTATTTTTAAGTTTTAAAAATTCCGATGCTTCTACTTTTTAAAAATACAAATATATTTTTTTATGTTTCGTAGTTTTTTTTAATTGAATATTTAAACCGCCAACACTCTTATGGTCCACCCTGTACTTTTGGATTTATACATAAACATTTATCATCGCCTCAGTATCAGCAACTAAAAATAAAAAAATCATAACCAAAATTTGCAAAATTTACTTAATTTTCCGGTATGTCATATTCAAAGTCATGCTTAATTCGAAATAGGTCGAGATTTACACATCAAAATTTCAGAGACTTTTGGCTTACTAAAACATTGCATTTGGTTTCAATCGCCTATTTGTTTCTCTTCCTAAAGGTGAGACAAAAAATCCTGGCGCTTCTGATAAAATATTCCAAGATATTATTTATTTACTTTTAATACCAAAAATATCTATTTTCATCTTCCAGTGTGCTAAAATAGTTTCGAAAATTTAAGTGAAATGCAATATCCCTGCCAGGGCAAGACAGGGCAATATCAGAAAAAATGCAATGCAATCCAAATATTAAAATATTTGAAAGGTTTTAAATTATCGCACTAATTTATTTATCAGAATTTATAATGATAATTTAATTATTATCGCATTTAGATGCTTTTATTTGTTCCAGAAATAACAGCACAAAGTAAAAAATAGCAAAAATCAATTTTGTTTATTCATTGCTCCCTATTTTGTAATTTACGATACATATGGCTCAGGTAAACTGAAAATATGTTGGAAACCCACATGAATTAATATCAGTTTGTAATGACGCAGCACCAAAACAAAAATTTCATTTCTTTCCCTCTCTTTCAGCTTAGAAAGTCCCCATATCTGCCTATATTATAAAGCTTTTCTAGCCTCTGTGAAAGAAAGCTTATGGTGGTTCCATATTCCCATAATATTTGCATAATATCACGTACATAAAAAACATCTTCCTGTACTTTGCTAATAAATTTAAAACGTTTTGCATGTAATGCACGACGTGGCTTTCAAGTACATCTAACAAAGTTAACATTTTCGCTCTTTCACAGTAAACAGTTGCTCCATGTGTTTATCATGACACCCACTCATAATGTTTGATATTAAGACATCCGATTCATAAATTTATAAATAGCGCCCATAAAGGTATTTAGAACTGTAATATTACACAACAAGTACATTCGAATCGAACATTTTGCAAAAGATTTATTACCTTTTGCACCCTTCTACTTATAGTATAGTCGGCAGTTGAAAAGAAGAGGGTATATCCTTGAAGTAGCACATATTTTTGAGAGCTTACTTACAAATGGAATAGGTGTTGCAATAGCTTTTTGCTCGCTATATTTATCTGTTTTCAACCAATCTAGCGAGGAAAAATTGAATTTAGCTTTAAGTTGTTTTCTGTATTTTTCATACTTTTTTTTTTTGTTATAACAAAATTCAACTTAAACGAAAAAGTCTTGCGACGTTGGAAAAATTACGCTGTGAATGAATTAAAGAATGTCAGATTCAGAACCCAAGTTCTCGATCTTTTTATTTTGCTGTCAAATAACTTGGAACTAGAAAATTCAAACGGAAATTTAATACGCTGGAATTTTTATGCAGAAAAATTTATATTTTAATGCTTTCATTCGAACTGTAATCGAATTTTGTTATTAAGCGAACAAAAATTTATTAAAAATATAAAAAGACTGACTCTAGTACTCTAAGGGTGGTATTAAAACCTAATTGTTTCTCAAAACCTAACTAAATAATCGTGTTTTGTTTAATTCTGTTGTATTTGGATTTTCCCTATTATTATTAATAATAAATAAAAATTTGATACATTCGGCCAGAATTGATAAGAAAATCAACGTTTCCCTTTTGATTAGTATTTTGACTCAAAATCGGGTTTTGAATTCAGGTTAATTTAGCAGTTTAATAGTTTTTATCTCTGGAGACAATTTTCATTCCACATATAACGACATCTCATACAAAGTTTGAAGAAATGTATTCATTAGCAAAAACCACACATTCCTTGTTTGAAGTTTTCTGTTTGCTATGCTAAATAAAACAGACTTGCTAGTGTGCATACGCATCGAAGGAAATGTATTCAACGTTAAAGTTTAGTCTAGAATCGTACAAAAATTCCCAAGAGTTTTTGACAATATTTAACGTGAGTAATGTGTGTGAAAAGAATCGAAAATTTGTTAACTTATGTGGTCAAACTAGGACTTTCAAATCGCAATTTAATGCAAATTTTTAGGACACTTAAATCACTGACGCACTTTTCACATAACGCAATATTACTGTTTGTTCTGATAAATAGAAAACATCCAATAAAGGTTCACATTCTATTACCTATAATGGATCATTTAGTTGCTGTTATTTTCATGACTTAAAAAAAATAAACTCGCAAATATGCAACTATTATTCGTATTTTTAAATACAAGTATTAATTGAAGTGAATAACTTTCTGATCGAAAATTACGCCTTAGAAAACGGTTTTATTCGTTGGATACTCTAATGGTAAATAATAATGTGTAATGAAATTGGATCTAATGGAAAAAAGAAGAAGAAGAAGACTACAATTTTTTGTAATTCCTATAAATTCTTCAATCGAATTATATTACAAATACAGAGTTATCCATTCAGTGGTTGCAAGCCCGCCGGTCCGGCAAAGCTGTCTGTTGTTAAATACCTGTCATCAGAAATGTTATTTATTTAGTGAAAGGTTTGGAAAACTCGTAGAAATATTTAAAAAAAAGGTGATTCAAAGGTGGCCACTTTTCGTGGCAAAAGCGTTACAGATATCGCTTTTGTTAGTGAAAGTGTGGCGGATAATCGGCACTTCAATTCAGAGCACTATAATAGCTGACTTTTTTTGACCTGCAATTGAAGATTATGAACTAGACAATATATGGTTTCAACACAACGGTGCGACGAGCCACATAACACGACCGATTTGGGATTTATTGCATGAGAACTTTGAAGAAAGCTTAAATTCACATTTTGGTGACATCAATTGATCACACAAAAATCTTGCGATTTGACGCCGTTAGTCTTTTTTGAGCGGCTACATCAAATACCGTATTCTTCAAGTTATCGCCGAGCTACCGCCCGAAATGTGTGAAAAATTGGTCCGAAACTATCCACCGCTGCAACCAATTCAGACGTGTTCATTTAAATGACATTGTATTTTGCACATAATGGGGAGGTCCAAGCATTATAATGAAATAAAAGGTTCATCGAAATCATAGCTTTATGTGCTTTCAACTTTACTTTTGAAACCGAGAATAACCCGGTATATATCTTATTCCACATGAACTTTTAGTATGAGTAAAAATCTCATCTTCTATTTTCAATTTTCTTAAATTAGCTTTTTGTGGATATTTTGTTTTTCCTTGTTTTAGCTTTTATTCGTGAAAGATTTGCTTTATTTAGTTATAAATATGAAATATGATAGTTTTTTAGTTCTCTGCCACAAGAAAATTGGTTTTGGATTCCCAAGTATTAAAAGTTGCATAAAAATAGTTCATTAAACGTAATTTTAGCCTTACAGATCAAGCTCGGTGATCTCTATTGTGCTTTCAATATACAAGCGATTGGAAAAACGGACGGACATATTTAGATCGACCTTGGTTGATTGTTGGTTCAGTTGCTCACACTATACTTAAACTACACAATTTTCTGATTTGTTCCGCCGGCGAGTCATTAAAAGATTAAAAAAGCGGCCTTACCCCAAGCCCCTGTGCACATTAAGCTGAGTCGCGAATTACCAGAGAAAATTAATTTCAAGTCATCATACAAATATAACATTTAACGATGAAGTACAAAGTATTTCTTGTCTACATTAGGTTTTTTTGTAAGTCAAACACTTTCGAAACAGTATAATAATCAAATTTCTCAGTTCTAACATTTTGGTATTGCATTTGTCTTTGAGGAATCTTAAGTTTCATTTGATTGATTTCTCTTTTTTTTTGTTCATCAAACTAAGAGACTTTTATTCATTTTTTACTTTTATCTTTGCCAACATTTGTAATATATTGACTGAGGAAGAAAGTAATTTCCGTTTTTTTGCTTGAAATATTATCATAAATTTTATATTTTTTATTAAGTGTCATTTCTACCGCCGCTCAGGCAATTTTTGATCCCAGTAAAATATTCGAACATTTCGTTTTTGCATTCTCATTTGTATGGAATGATATTCCGTTCGAACAAGTTTGCAGACTTCTAAAAAATAAAAGACCAAAGCTGTCAGATCACGGCTGCAAGGTGAATGTGGCACCAACTCCCATCCAATCAGCAATATTTTTTTGCGAAGTCTTGTATCATGACAGAATATCTTGCCTTTGCAATTCAATTCAAGCCTTTTTTCTTTCAGTGCATCATCAAGTTTCATCATTTGCTTAGAATATATTAGGTGCGCAACTAAGTCCCCGCTGTTTGCCAATAGATGGCACCATCTTTTGTGCCATAACCCAAACGTCATGATCCAAGCTTAGGCATATGGTAAATATACCGCCTCGATACAATAGTAATTTTGACATTATACTCTTTTTGTTGTGTAAATATGTATGATTTTGTGCCACATAATCGTCATATGTGGGAAGTATTGATTTTCTTCTTTCAATCGAAGAAAATGGCGGCTGAATCTCATCGACAGCTTCAAAAAGTTTACGGAGACCGTGATTTTGATGTTGACGAAGGAAAACGAAAAACCTTCCACATCATTGCTTGATGGGGATCCATTTAAATGCAGGTAGAGCTTGCTTCAGCATTAGGAGTTATCCGGCAGGCTATTTTCAAGCGATTGCATAAGTTGGGTTGGGTTCCTTATGAGTTGAATCCAAGGACGTTGAGCGTCGTTTTTTTGCTTGTGAACAATTGCGTCAGCTACAAAAGAGGAAGGGGTTTCTTGTTCGTATTGTAACGGGTGATGAAAAATGGATTCGTTATATCAATCGAAGGAAAAGAAAGTCGTGGTGGCTGCCCAATCATGCTTCTACGTCTTCGCCTCGCCCGAATATTCACGCTGCGAATGTTATGACCTGTATTTGGCGGGCCCAGGTCTATAGTATTTATTACGAGCTGTTGAAACCAAGCGAAGCTATCACTGGTGATTGGTATTGCCTTTAATTAATGCTATTGAGCCGAGCTCCGCGCGAAAAACGCCCACAATATGCGGAGAGGCGCAAAAAAGTGATTATGCAGCATGACAACGCCGTGTTTCACGTGGCCTAACCCGTTAAAACCTACCTGGAAACGTGGTATCCGATTATCACTTGTCCCGTTCGACGGCACACGGTTATGCTGACTAGCAGTTCCATTCATATGACGACATTAAGCAAAGGCTAAATTCGTGGATAGCCTCAAAAGATGAACAGTTTTACCTTGACGGAATTCGAGCTTAGCCAAAAAGATGGGAAAAAGTAGTAGCTAACGATGGGCAATACTTTCAGTGAATAATTTTTAAAAATGTGTTCATAATAAAGTTGCATTTTTATAAAAAAAAGAAGAAAGCTGAGTTACGCAACTAATACTTCAGAATTTGCGATTCATTTCGCTGGAAGTAAACCCAAGTGGATCACTCGGTAAAAATTCCACCAAATACATTTCGATAAAGGATAATTTAGGTTGCTTTTGAGCAGTACACAAAATTGTTTCCTTTAGCCTGTGCGAAATTCAAATTTTGAGCGTTTTGATCAGTTCAAGTTTTCAATAGTCGTGTGAGACACTTTCAGTTTCTTGGCAATTTCTCCATAAGGAATGATCGGGTACGAATCGATAATGACTTTAATTTCATGTTCATCAAATTTATTTGGCCGACTGCTCTATGACGTTTTCAGAAATAAATTTCGTAAACCAATTTTAGCACATGCATTCTGTTAAGTTGTCCTAACAGTACAAGGTCGCAAATAGCCTCATGTGTTTCCGAGGCTTTTTCAGCGATAAAAGGGTAGAATGTGTCGGACATGCTCCCCTCGTGTATCCATATTCACATAGGGTTTTAATAGTAAACTGACCACTGACGTACCATAAATTGAAGTTTGATAAGTCAACTGTGTAATGACATAACATAGAACTTAAGCAGTTGGTAGCGAAAACAGCATCTGCGGACAAAGAAAAATTCGTTGGCAACCCAATATTTTTTATAGTTCCTTTTATTTATATAGATTTATAGATTTTGTTTTCTTGCCTTCCACTCAATATAATTTCTAGCTTTTACGCTCTCGAAATTTGCTTTCGTATAATTTATTCATGGTTACTGACAGTAAAGGCTGCTAGTGTATAACATGAAGTAATATCTGATAAAAAAAATCACTAGCAAAACATTTAAAAGAATTCCTCCCAAGTGATTGTCCGAAAATAATTTTGGCATTTAAATCATTTTATTGAAAATTGCTTGAAGAAATACGATAATAACATTACTATTAACGTCTAATTATTCGGCCAATAGAATAGACTATTGAAAAAAAGAATAAGTAGAATTTGAGAACTCTAGAAGATCTTGTTAAGTAAAAAAGAAAAAATGTTGGACAAAAGTGAAAAAAATAAACGAAATTTAGACCGTATTTTTAGGATGTTTCAGAAAGGATGTTTCAATCGTTTGTGGTTTCAACGACATAAATTATTGAATTATTTACAATTATTCTTATTCGGTGGCCACAGGAATTCATTTTCGCGATGCACCTTAATGAACACATGCTACGGCATTCAGCAGCATATTACGGGTGTAATGAAAAAAATAGGTATGAAAAAAAAGTGGGCATGAATAAAATTATGTTAAATAAAAATCCACTTAACCCACATACATTCATAATGTACCTCTCAAGATGTTGATGAGACGGTGCTGTTGTTGCTAACGAATGATGATAATGATCGTGATGATGATGATGTTGATTATAATGATGATAATGTTTATGTGTTGTTCGCAGCGTTGATGATTTTACTTCAATGCTACTGCGGACAAGCATGATGTTGTGATATTTGCCACTGCTGACGGTGATGAAGACGTGGTTCTCCTGCAGATGGTATTAATGTTAATGTTGGTATTACATTTGTAGCTGGCGTTGTTTTGCTGTTGTTGTTGTTTTTCTTAATGTTCTTCAAAAGTGGTAATTTCAAAATGTTTTCCTATGCAATTTGTCGTGAGGTAAGCAAACATAAATATAAAAGTGAAAAACTGCCACGAGTCGGTGTGGGGATATAAAGGTGAGTTGAATTTCTGCAAGTTGAAACATAAATAATATATGTAATATCATGTTTATACTAATTTTTATGGTACATAACGTTAGAGTTTTGTGCAAGGGGAATAGAGGGGGGGAAAGCCAAACACCGACTAATAAAACCGTGAATGAAGTGTTCAGCATAATGCTAAAGTCAATGACATTAATGATGTTATGCACAGGAAACAACGGGGAGCTATACGGTTACTGTGCTCTATTTACATCCATAAACCAAATTGTGATATTTAATGATACATACAAAGATTTTCGATAGCGTTGCCACAAATTGGGGCACTTGATGTTTATGACGTTGTCGGTTTTATGATTAGGTTGTTTTTGGGGGAGTAGGAATTATTGGATTTTCCCCCTTATTGAAGTTTTTCAAAAAAAAATTAAACGGCTATATCAATTATACTGAAATTGCTGTTCAGAAATCTGATAAAACGTATTAACCTCTCCAATAGTTATATAAAATAATAAATTTTGAATTTGCCCAATATATTTATACACATATTGTATATAAAAAACTGTCGCTTCTTATTTGAAAATGTGAAAAATGTCAAAAATAATAATAAATAATTTTGGAGATGTGACAGACTTTCGCAGGATGGTTATTCATGAGACTATAATGCGCGTGATTGTGCTTTCTGGTTCGGGAACAACAATTTATATTTCTTTGGGAGGCTGTAATATCGATGCGTTGTGCGAACACTTCAAGTAGATCATAAAATCGTCCCCAAATTGTTGTTTGTAGTCATTATTAAACTGTAGGTCCATTTTATTGAATCATAACATAGAATGAGGATAAGATCGTTGAATATGATAAATTATACCGCATCACATTTTTGGTTCGTATGAGGAGAAGTTTTATACTTTCTGTTGGTCACCCAGTGGGCTGTCGTAAATCTTCGCTAAATTTCTTAAAAACAGAGATTGTAAATGGCGCCATCATCTATTTATGAAGCATTATTTTCCATTTTCTAAATTGTAGACTGTAGTAATTTGTATACACTTACATTTTTTCCATTGTATTGTCTTGCAATTCTTGATACAATTTGAAAATCAAATAATTAACCGTGTATCTCCCATGCTAATGACCTATTTAACCTTTATGTTCTTATTTTCATATTCTTTATTCAGCTGCACTAGACTCTATAAAATCGCATGACGTTGGTGGCTAGTTGACGTCGTCAGAACGTGAAATCACGCTTTCTGGAAACTTCTCATGAAATAAGGCCAAAATCAGTCGAGCTGTGTGGCTCGTGACTGGTTGAACTGTCTTGCTAAAACCCACATATCCTCCATTTCATAATATTCAATTGCAGTTCAAAAAAATTCGGTTATCATACGACCATAGAACTCTGAATTGACGGTAACGGTTTTTCAGCGTCATTTTAGAAATAATACGGCCCAATGACACCTCCAGACCATAATGCGCACCAACAGCTGCTTTTTCCGGATGCAATGGTTTTTCCACAGTCACTTCTGTGTTCGTCGAGCACCATATGCGACAATTTTGCTTGTTGACGTAACCACCGAGTGAGAGATGAGCTTCACCGCTGAAGAAAATTTTGTTCGAAAAAATCAGCATTGAAAGCCTGTTGCTGTAGCGCCCAATCAGCATATCTGTGGCGTTGTGAATGGTCAACCGTCTTTAATTGTTGTGTGATGAATGGAGGTGCAAATCCAAATGCAATTTACGCCATAATGAGCCGGAAGATAGGCCCAATAAATTCGATAAGTTCGGATTATCCGCCACACTTTCACTAACAGAATCGATATATTTGGCAGTGCGTATATTGCGATGATTCACAGGCCTGATCATATCTGTAACGCTTCCAGTCTCTTCAAAATTCTTTATAATCTTGCCAATTTATTGCCCATTTCTTGCACAGTAGATCGATTATGACAAACATAATCACCCCGTAATGTACGAAAAGTGGCCACGTTTGAATCACCACTTTTGTAGTAAGTTTTAACTATTTTTACGTGTTCTTTGGTTGTTAAAAGATTGACATTCGTAAATGGCAAACCTTTCACTAAATAAATATAATAACACTTCAGATGATAGGTATTTAGCAGCTGGCAGCCTTGCCAGACCGATAATTTTGAAGCTGTTAAATGAATAACCTGTTATAAGTATTAATTAAATTTATCAATTGTTAAATATTTACAATAACAATATTTATTAAATTTATTTTTTGAATCAAAGTGACTCTAATTGTTGTACTTAATCATTTGACAGGCTCTGCGCGTGTTTCCAAAATTATATATGTACTTGTATAACAGACTGACACTCAATTTAATCGTGATAGACTCCAAACAGGATAAACATTTTTATTTTTCATATCGAGAATTGCCAATAGCAACGGGCAAGTTTCTGTAATAGCAATAATGTACAAATATATTGACGAATATATAAGTATTGTGCACTACACAAACAATATCATGGCGCATGATTTCGGAGAAAATTTTATGCTTGTTCAGTTTCTTTACGTCCAATCTCATAAGGAAGACTTTACAAGGAATTTCGCACAACTTTGCTTTGAACATTTCAGGCAATGCAAATTTTCTCCGACGAAAAAGCAAAATACAATAGAATAAACACAACAGCAACAGTAAAACAATAATGATAACAATTCTTAGGTCATGCATAGACAATGATGCTAAATGGATTCAATTTGAATTTAAATATGATTTGCTGGTAAATGTTTCCAACGATAACAATGTATTTGAAGAGCACAAATTCATCCAATAACTTAAGGCAAAAAGTTGTTCACATTGCCGTAACGATATATTTCGGTATCGTGAAATGAACAGAAGAAGAAGGAAAGAATATTACGAATCCAAATGACCTTTATATACTAAGATTATAGAGAGGTTTTCCTAATGATTAGGGCAATAGCATAGTTGGGGGCTTGTAGAATACGTTTATATTATGATCATAAAATACTCGGACGTTAGAAACGTATATATACGAGTATATACACCTCTACTTGGTACTTTAATAGATAAAGTTCTTCAAATTATTAGGAGTTGTGGAAGACTGCTTCCCCAGTCTGTTATATGTATACGAGGTGTGTTTAAAAAATAAGCTGCATTTTAAAATTTCGCGGGCTACGTACATTAGACTTTCGTTCATTATTGTTTTTCATGTTGGTACACTTGTCTCATGTTTCATCCATATAACATGTTTAGTGCGTTTGTGGGGGGATAAATAGGACAAGTGTTTTGCGTGTTCGACGATTTTCTGCTATCGAAAAAAATAGATCAAAGAAGTCGCATCCAATTTTGTGCCCAAAAACACTTAAAAAGTTGACTGTGGCATATGGTAGGAGTACTCTGAGTCAAAAAACTGTTTACAAGTGGTACAAGCTTATCACCGAAGGTCGAGAAGATGTGAATGACGACACCCGCTCTAAACACCCCAGCACATCAGCAAACGATGAAAATGTTGAGAAAGTGAAGAAAATTGTTATGGAGAATCGTCAAATCACAATTAGAGAAGTTGCTGAAGATATCGGCATATCACAATCTTTTCAGATATTTTGTGGCAGCGAAATTCGTTCCAAAATTGCTGAATTTTGGTCAAAAACAACGGCGCATGAGCATCGCTCAGGAATTGTTGAATGACATCGACGATGATCTAGAATTACTTAAAAGAGTCGTAACTGGTGATGAATCATGGGTACATGGTTATGACATCCAAATCAATGCCCAATCGTCCCAATTTAAGAGTCCAGGAGAGTCAAGACCAAAAAAAGGACGTCAAGTTATATCAAGTGTTAAGGTTTTGCTTACTGTTTTCTTCAAGTACGATGGCGTAATGCATCAGGAGCTTTTACCACAAGGTCGTACGATAATTATGGAGTATTACCTTGAAGTTATGTGCCGTTTGCGCGAAGCAATACAAAAAAAAACGGCCGGAATTGTGGAAAAAAAGTGCACGGCTTTTGCATCATGATAATGCACCTGCTCACTCATCTTTGGTGGTGAGAGATTATTTGGCCAAAAATAACACCGTTATCGTGCCTCAGCCATTGTATTCACAAAATTTGGTGACTGCGACTTTTTCATGTTCCCAAGATTGAAGAAACCTATGGAAGGATTGCGTTTTGCGACGATTGAGGAGATAAAAACCGAATCGCTGAAAGAGCTTAAGGACATACCAAAAAGTGCATATCAGAACTGCTTTGAGGATTGGACAAAACGCTGGCACAAGTGTATTATATCTGAGGGGGACTACTTTGAAGGAGATAAAATGGGAATTGATGAATAAATAAATATTTGTTGAGAGAAATTAAAATTCACCCTTTTGTTTTTTGAACACACCTCGTATATACAGTGTTGCGCAAAACAAAAGCAACAAAATGTACTCCAGACAATAAATACATAATTTTCATAAAAACAGAACATTTAAAACAAAGCTTACTATTTATTTTCACAGAGGTATTATTAAGCTATAAAACCAACACATTACAACAACAACAATTGCGTTTAAAAGAAATATGAAAAACTGTACAGCAGAGCCGGAATTCACTTGCGCAAAACAATAACAACAAAATCAATATTGTGTGTATATTTTTAATAACACCTTCGCACCTTTTTGACATTGAAGCAACTAATGAATAAAAACAATCCTCCGGAAGATTTTCCCACTCAGTTTTCAACTTGTTGAATAGCTCCTCTTTGTTGGAAAACCGATGTCCTGCCACTCTCCTTTCAAGGATGCCAACAAGGTTTTCAATAGGATTCAAATCAGGTGATTGTGCCGGCCAATCAAGAATTTGAATCCTATTGTTTGCTAGCCACTCTTGTGCCACTTTCGATGAAACTGAAGTCACGTGAATTGTTGTGTACGAGTACGCTTTGTGTGTAGCGCTGACACGCGCTATGAAAATTAAATGAAATTCATAATTAAAGGTAATAAATCGGGGGAAAAAAGTAGTAAGAATGGTATCATAGATCACAATAAATGGCTGAAATTTAAATCTTTAATTATATTTGTATATATTGACAAAATTAGAGGCGTTGCATGGATGAGAGATTTAAATAAGTTCTTGGAAAGCTTTGCTCTTTTTAGAAAATAAATTAATGAAAGTATACACAAATGACAATCTGTTTTATAAACGATGGAAACTCAATTTATATCCAAAGTGAGCGATGTGAGTTGATTTTTACAAAAGTCGTACTTCTAGGGAATGAAGCAGGAGAAAAGAGAAACTTCACTAAAATTATGCTGTACTGTTGTTGCACAGGATTGCGATAAAGAGAGTATTTTTGAAATATGAGCCCTTGACACTGTAAGCACCTTTGTAAAGACCCGTAAACAGCTTTAGTTTAAAAGAATTTAAATTTAAATATATATTCTCTTTTCTCCATTACATATTAGAAAAATTTGAACGATGTCTGCTTGTAAACACGATAACGGCCGTAAATCTTTATGAAACTTTGTAAAACTTGGTGCAGTCTAATTCTTTGACACATAGTAGTCGAAGGTTGTAAATAAGTTACAAAGGTTGGCACATAAGTAACGTTATGGTTAATGCGTTCTTGTGCATCATTTGGTTTTAATTCGTGAACAAATTGCATCTTATATGGGAAAAGATGTAACATATGTAGGAACGGGCAGAAATGGCCGATCTACTAGAAGTGGCCAAAACTACTAATAAATGACAGAAGAAGTGAATTCCCACATACACACATATGTAAAGTTCTTTGCAAAGACCCCCTAGACATCTAACTGCTGAGTACGTCGCCTGGTGGAAGTTTCGGAGTTTTCCTCAATACTTGCTTGTACTCGAGCAATGGTCACTTTATTTCGAACTGCTCGAGGTCTTCCAGCACGTGAGAGATCACAGATAACTTTATGTTCCCCTAAATGCTGAACCAATCGGTAAATTATTGGAGCGCCATTTCGAATATGAAAGAAATTTCGATATTATCTTTATGTCTGAATAATCGAATGCTGATTTTCAAAGTAAAACTATACAACTTTGGATACTTGTTCTGTGCTGATCCTTTCCGTTATAAATTTCTCAAGTATTATTTAGTTAATTCTGTAGAGACGAAAAAAAGATAAACAAAAATGTATTTACCGATCAAATCTTAGCGTTACTTATGCGCCACCCTATATTTGTATCTTCTATCCAGCTACACGAAATTCAATTAAATTAGGTACATGTTAAGCATTTGCCGAAGTAGGGTCTAATAAATAAAATAGACCTTATTGTCGCGCCCTTCCTAGTACTTCCCATTCATATTGATGTATTTTCAAAAATTAATTTTTTTTTTCTTGCAACTCCTATCCACCTTTGATCACTTTATCGATTTGTATTTTCTAATGAAACTTGAGAAAAATTGTCTAAATAACCGCCAACAAATGGCCGATTTAAACCATATTTTCTTAGCTTCACGTATTTTAGCCTAATTAAACCCATTTAACTCATATCTATCTGTAGTCATATCTTTCATTCAAATTACTAAATCATGTTTACCGTCATTAACAAGCATGAAACGTTTACTAAACTCGCTTCTGCGAATGAAAATGATCTGAATTTCTTCTTCCCTTACAAAATTTGTTGATTTGTCGAAAATCAATGGTTTCTCTGTAATTTCTGAGTAAAAATTATTACAAATTTCAATAATTTAATTCAGTAAGTTATAATTTTGCTTCTTTTATTGAGCTTTAATATCCAGCATTTGAGGATAAGAATCAATGCAAAATGATGTTGTGTGGAGGTATAATATATGGAAATCAGTTCACCTTACTAAAATTCCCTCGTTGTTTTTATTTGGATTATTTGCATATAAATGCAAATTCGTATTAGGCTACTTTTGCCAAAATCGAATATGTGCCCAAAAAGCTTCCTTATATTTAGACTTTAGTTCTCAAATTCACATATTTATTGCTTCCTAGATATTTAGCTAAAATTTTCTCATACAAATTTAGTTGCATTTTCTACTACCACTACTATGACGATTAATTTACATAAACGAATATAGACAAACTTTTTTTTTATGTAGTCGTTGGCAACAAGTTTTTAAAGTGCTTCCATCTCTTTTCATTGTTCTTTAAATTAGCTGCATTGAACCTGGAAAGAGTTTCCCAATCTGGTTCGGCATATTATAATTGTTTTCAACAACGTATTTGCCTTTATTAAAATCATTCAAGGATTAAAGTATTTGAAGTATGGTAAAAGCAAAGCAGCACTGTATTCAATGGGCCTGGTCCAACTTAATTCAAAGGTATACTAATTTCGAACTAAAGAATTGGAAACTGCTTCCATAATTTACAAATTGTTATGTGTGGATTATTAGACTAAAGTAGAGTTGTCGGTTTAGAGAAAACGTATAATTTTAGAAAGTATTTGAAATAACTTTTCGGAAAGCTCTTGATGCCGTCTATTTGGTTAAATTATTGTACCATTCTGGTATACACTCAGTCAAATTCAATTAAAGGCAACAGCATTTTTGCACTTTTAAAACTTGATTTTCGAACAACAGAACCTTCTTCTCTATTTTGCTTTGCCTTGCTCATCGTTTTCTATTTCTAGCACATATAAAAACTAGTTCTGTCGCTAATAGAGGGTGTCCGTTGGGAAAGTATACTATTTTGTTTTACCGCCATTTTGGTAAACATTAGTTTTGACAGTTCATATTTGGCAGTCGTGAAGTAGAGACGTGGCAAAATTTATTATGGAAAAATATTCCATAAACCGATGTGTTTTAATCGTTAAAACATTCTATCAAAATCAATCATCGATTATTGTGACGATGAGACCGTTACGTGAAATTTTTGGGAGAAACAAAAACAAAAAAGGCGCACTATTTATCATGTAGTGAATGATTTCGAAGAAAGAGGATCTGTAGCTGATAGGGACAAGCATGGACCACAACGTACTGCAAGATTGGCTGAAAATATTACTGCTGCTCAAGAAAGTGTTCAAAACAATCCATCAACCTCAATTCGGAGCTTGGTCTTCAAAGAACAACTTTGGCCACAATTTTGCACAAGGATTTGCATTTGTTTCCATTCAAGATTCAGTTAACACAAAAGCTTCTTCCACAAGACCATTTACGTCGCCGTACATATGCCAATAGGATGTTACTGCTCGCCCATGACAACCCCGATTTTCATGAAGAAATTATAATGAGGAACGAGGCACATTTTCATTTGAATGGATGTGAGTAAACAGAATAGTCGGTTCTGGGCAATGGAAAACCGTCAAATTATTCATCAGTCACCTTTGCATCCATTAAAAGTGACAGTCTGGAGTGCAATTTGTTTAGGAGGAATCATTGAACCTGACTTCTTTAAAACTGAAAACGGCGTAATGGGGAGCGATATCGTGATATGATGAAAACTTTTTAACGCCACAACTGCATGCTTTGGGCTTGATTAACATGTGGTATCAACAAGACGGTGCCACATTCCATACATCCAGGGTTAGAATGGAAGTTATTTCAAGAAATGGTGATGTAAATTGGCTTCCACGGTTCCTGATTTGACTGCTTCAGACTTCTTTTTGTGGGGATATTTGAAAAGCAAGGTTTATGCAAACAAACCAGAAACGCTTGAGCAACTTAAACAAAATATTCGTGATAAAATTAATGAAATACCGCGTGAATTGTTTGAGAATGTAATGAAAAATGTGCTCAAAAGGTTTCGCACTTGTGAGGCTAACAGAGGCGAAAATTTATCTGATATTGTATTCCATACATAATTGCCGACATTAAGTAAAACATTTATCAATATAAGATCCATTCCCTGACTTTTAATCAAAAATTATAAACAATCATAAAATTATCAACAATCATACCTAGCCAACGGACATCCTGTATAAGTAAATTTCGTAAATTTTCGTCATTTTTGGTTCGAAATTCTATTAAGGGCATTCGATTTAAGTCGTCCAAAGAGGCCAGTTCAGGAGTTGATTTATGTTTTTTGGCAATTACATTCATTTAACATACCTTTTTTATCGTTTAGTTTTGTAAAATCCTGTGTTTCTTAAATTATTTTGAAATGGGTAAAGGAAAGACGCTGACCAGCGAAGAAGTTTCTCAAGTACTTGCAAACAAGGATGTCGGATGGTCTAACCGAAAAATTGCTCGCAAACTGGAACGCTCTGCTACTGCTGAAGATAATGTAGAAAAACTGAAGGAAAACTACAACAAAAATATATAAAATTCTAATAAACAGAAAGTGTCACCTCGAGGTGAAGCCGCTATTATTTACGCAGGACTTAAAAATTATTCAATGGCTTCACAGATTGTACCACAATAAACATACCAACAAGCAAACGATGTGTTCAGCAAATTTTGGCAACTAGCAACCGACTAATTTTGAAAAAATGAGGTCTAAATCGGCTCTATTAAACGGACACAAAGTGGGTCGGCTAAAATTTGCTTAAGATCACATGTCATGGTCGGAAAAGTGGAACAAGTTGACTTTCTCAGATGAGAAAAAGTTTAATTTTGATGGCCCTGATGGCCTGAATGTTACCCCACCAAGCGAAACTTTGGTGACGGATCGCTTAAGGTTTGGGCTGCATTTAGTCATTCACAATCAAACCCCAATATGCAAAATTTCCGGGCGTTTGAATTCAGAAGACTACATGAATTTGTTGGAGAATGTTTTTGTGGACTTTCTGGATGAAGAACCCTTTAGCGTCATGATTTTTCAGCAGGATAATGAGGCCATACACGTTTCACGGGCCAGTCGAACCTGGTTTCAAGACAAAGAAATTATCACTATGTCATGGCCAGCTCAATCTTCGGATTTAAATCCTATTGAAAGTATGTGAAGCAATCTGGTCCGTCGGGTTTTTGTTAACAGGAGAAAAATTGCAATCGGCGGAAGATGTTCGAAAACCCGTATCTTAGGAGTGGGCTCAAATATCACGTGCCGAAAAATCAAAAAATCAAAAAATGATTGATTTAGCATCATTAATTTATATTATTGAGCCTTTCTGAAGTTTTCTTTTTTGACTTTTGATTATTTTTACTTTTTTGACTTTGACTTTTTTTATTTTTGATTATTCGTTTTCCTTACATTATAAGTTTGTTAGTTACATAAAATAAAAAAAATTGTTGTATTTAATATAAAATGAACAAAAATATATGATTTAATACAAAAGAGAGGTTCAAGTAATCTAAAAAAACGTGAGTGTCTTTAATTGAATTTCGTTGAGTGCATATAAAACGACCATTCAACATTTATTTTGATTCAAAATGTTTCATAAACCTAATCCTTCTAACATCTTTTTTTTGTGTCGTCCGCGTTCGATTTGAAGCATTTTGGTTCATGGACACAGGGTGATAAAGCCAATACAGCCATTATATTACGATGTTTAATGTATACGGATGTCGCTGTATAACACAAACAGTTTATGATTCGTTTTATGGCGATATTTTTAATTATGACCAATTTTTCAGTTTGCCTAATTAAATACTTAACGTTTGTGGCTCTTAAAGGTATTCACAGCTGCCCTTTATCGCCGTCACTAATATGAACTCAGATACCGCTATATGAAGTTCTCAATGACGACTTGAGATGTAAGTTAATTAATTAACATCTCCTATGACACCCGCAAGTTGGACAAAATTTATATGAAGAACTGAGTTTGCAAAAAGAGTTTAAATGCACTTAATTTCTAAGCAATTGTAAAGCCTCTTAATGTTGACTACTTGAGATGTAAGTCAATTATTTAAAGTATCCTGATATCCTTAATTAGGAAAACATTAATACGAAGAATTGCATTTGTAAATCCCTGTTAAATGTACATAAATTTTACGTAATTGCAGACCTTCTTAATGTTATATGCACATTTTAGGAAATTCAAAAAACGAGTATTCAAACATAGCAAAAATCTTTTACTGCCCATATGTTTATACATTAAAGCAGTAATAAATACCAGCTAAGTTTGACAAGACTTCTCTGTGAGTTGCATTATTTGCTTACTTGACACAGAATTGCAAGCGTCAAGGGTGTCCTTAGAAACACGTTGTTTATCCCCTTACAAATATCGCCTTCTAAATGAAATTGCTTAACACAGTTGACAGTGCAGTTACAGTTTGTTTAGTCTTGTTGATTCTTTTTGGCAACACATACGTCACAAGCTGTTGCTCTTTGGAAAACGAAACGGCAAACTTCGGTGCAATTTTAACGCACTGCCGCTTTCACACTCGCTGTCATCCCACCGAAACTAAATCAAAGTATGTTTTTCCTCCTCGTTGTTTACCAAAAAAAAGAAAGAAAAAAAACCGATCCACTCAAACACTTCTATTAACATTGTCACCAACTGTCCCATCTCTGAGCGCAGCTCAGCAACGACTTCTTAACTTCACTAGATATCCTGGTAAACATTGCACCACACACTGCAGGGTTTCGTGGTATGGTCTGAAACAGCTGCTGTGCTCAAAGGGATCGTATTGTGTAAAGAGGGTGGTGCGAGAGGCAAAAATTACAAACATCCGCTTTGGATATATATATTTTAGGCAGATATGAACCCACTTGACTTGAAATTGCTGAGGAAGAGTCAAATTAGACTCATTTAGAGTTTGTTCCGCTTTTGAAATGTTGCCTCCTTGGTGCTTATCCATATTGTGGTAATTATTGTTCATAAGTTTACCCATACTTGGGCAATGATATTGTCTTTGTCGTAGTAAAGTGCGATGTCATGCAGATTAAATGTCCGGATGTGCAAAATAAACAAACACTAATAGATTGTTACAATTCTGGAAAAATGTGTACCATAAACTTAATAAAACTATCATGTGTGTGGTAGATTCAATGTATCCTGAACGCAAAAAGACGGACGACATATTTTGCAAGTATTACAAGTATTAGGATTTATTCAGTCTAAATATAAATAGCGCTTGTTGTAAACAAATTTTCCTGTGTTTATTTTATTATGTGAGCAACTAAGTTCTCGCTGATTTTTTTGTTTTTTTTTTTTTTTAATTCAAGTTTATGTTTTCATAATAAATGTTTAGAAATGATATGATATTGACCATCGCTAGCTATTACTTTTCCCCATCTTTCTTACAAAGCTCGAATTCCATCACAGTAAAATTGTTCATATTTTGAGGCTATCCACGAATCTAGCCATTCCTTGATGTCATCTTCTGCTGGTCAGCCAGACTGAACAGAACAAGTGATAATCGAACGGCGCAATATCTGCAGAATATGGCAGATGGGGTACTACTCCCCATTTCAGCGTTTCCAATTGGCTTGAACTCGTAAGAAACGGGAGTTGGTTGCTTTCGAGTCATTCACATTCCCATTTTCCATTCCATTTTGTCTGTCAATTCTCCCAGTTCCAATGTAAAACGACGTTAGCCATTTTCAGACCCAAGCTATCGCCTAGAAAGCGTAGATTTATTCCAGTTATCGTATTCATATACCAATCCTAACCGAATTTTACCATTTCCTCATGTCGCAGTTTGACATTTAAAATGGGTAAAATCGAAATTATAACGTAGGCTCTCTGGCTGTTATTTACTTGGAAGTAACCAAAACACAGAACGATTTATAGTGGATAAGAGAATAACTTAGTCACTTAGTCTAGCGGTTTGAACTGTACGTCCACTATCACCATCAATGCAGGCGTCTTTCACTACAGCGAACTAAATGTTAGTAAATAGAAGCAGATTTTCACACAAAAGCACATAGAGTGCAACATGGCTATCTTCTGCTCATAATACGAAAAACCGATGGGTCATGTGGCTTTATATGTGGAAGGCACTCTTGTGATGCCACAGACTTACATATGATTCGTAGTGCACGAGATTGAGCAGAACGATAAACGTACGTAACCAGGCACAAAGAAACTAGACGTTATTACGCGGGATCAGTCGGAATATGCAAAACCTACTCCACCAAACTCTTAATACTATAATATAACAAAACGCCCCTGAGTGGTGTTCCTAACGCTCAGTGGAAACATAATAGGAGTCTATGGCAACTGCGGAAAAACAGTAGTTGGTTATGAAAATCTGGGCTCAGAAAATCTCTGGTACAGCGAAGAATGTCGCACAGTGTCTGAGGAAAAGGAAGCTGGATACAGGGGAAAAGTTATGTCAGAATAGAAGGAGATATAGGAAGATGCAGTGGTAGACCCGAAGACCGAAAATTCTGACAAAAGGAACAGACACAAAGTTTATGGAACAGGGATCGCCCTCCGCTAACGACAGCAATGACAATCTGGTCACAGATACCCAGATTGTACAATTATAAGGAGAGAATTTTCATAGGCTTGGGATAGGGTAGATTGTCCAGCAATGGAGCTGAGATGTTTATACCCTACCGATAGAGCTATTTAAAACAGGTGACAATGAACTAAGAATCATGTTGTATTAACTGCTAATAGTACTTCGATCACCGAATAAATGCCCGATATTAGAAATTTCAGAATGTGCGGGTATAATCATCCGTACATAAGTAGTGACCAATTCCAGATGAATCGGGAATAGCCATTCTATTTTACAGGCGAAACAGTAATTTTTTCTAATTCTACGATTTTGAGTAGAGTGAATTCTAAAAGGCATCATCTGTAAACTGTAGTCAGACTCGCACACACATTCTAAAACTTATGACGAAACCGAAATTTTAGGGTTTAAGGCAAGGCTATGCTAATATATCAAGTTATGTTAACGGGCATTAAATATTAAAAAATGTTAAATATTTCCTTGGTTTAGTGCATCAAAACAAAATCATAGGCTTAAACTAGATTGTAACGTATGTGCCAAATGAACTCCGATAGCCAGTCAGTCATCGTGATATGCGGGCAAGGCTCAATCATCTTAAAAAGACTAAACACCCGGATACCGTCTTACGATACCTGGAGTCTAACACGCCTCATTTAATGATTTTTACTTTTTACACCCGACACTGGAAGAAAATAAAACTTAGAAGTAAGCATTTAAAGTACCAAGTATCTTTTGATCAAAGATATTTCATGATTTTTAAGTCAATTGATTGACGTCCGTCTGTTTGGCTAACTGGCTATATCGCCGATGGATAGTAGAGAGAATTATAGAAAATCTCTATGAAACATCTTAAAATTTGGAGCGGCCTTATATTTTGTCAGACCGTTTAAATTGTTTATATATAATCAACAACATATTTTTAAATTTTTCCCCTCTAACCAGTAATTTGTTGACAAGAACGAATTCTCATGCATCCTATAAATGAGATATGGCAAAGCTTCTCACATTCAGTGAGTTTACATGTTTCCTATTATTAGACTCAATTAATGGGACCTACAGTTTAATGACGATTCCGATCGTCACAGTTTGAGAGGCACTTACCAGGTTTGAAGATTACACGACTACAACAAGTGTCTGTCAGACACATCGAGGTGACCGTCGCTCTAATAGTGATAGGTGGCTGTATGCGGTATTGAACCCGCGATTGTGCGAACGATACTCGTGTGTACTAACTATCGCACGACGGACTTCAAAACGTAAATTTTTGTCGGATGCTTTAATGTGTAGTTCTCGACAAAATTTGAAAAGATCAATCGATTAGCCATGCCTCTTCCGGTACCTTTCATTCAGATGGCCCATCCAACCGATATATTATTAGGTTTACATCTCTTGAGCATGTGTATGGAATTCAGTCAAATTTGAAACGCATCATGCGTTTGATATGGTTGGTCTTGAGAATGAAAATGGAGCATTGCACAGCCCTGATAGTATCTCTAGTAAAAGGTGGCGCATAAGTAACGTTAACGGCGCCTATGTTGAATGTGTTCTTAATGCCTTTTATCCAATTATTCTAAATTCAGTACAATTTATCACCCATTATGGGCTTAGTTATCTTAGATTTGCGAATGAAAGTGGCCAGCATTACCGCGCTCCTTAGGGTGTCTCACATACAAAATGATCTGTTGCTCAAATTACAACAATTAGTTCTTTTATTTTGCTGTAAATCATAACTGTTTTGATGTAATTTACCACCCTATTTCTGCACTGTACCATTTTGCGCTATATACAATATAGCTTACCTGAAATTTCTATGCTGGTCAAATGATATTTTCGTTAATTTTTTTTTTTTATTTTAATTTCTATCATTGTTACAAAATTTAAAATATAATTAATATTTACAATGTTTGAGTTTTTACATTAAGTATTACAGCAAGTTAAAACTAATATTTCGACATAAAAACATATAAATTATTCTAAAGATTGAGGTAAAAATATAGAAAAAACCTTCTAAAATGAAAAAAAATTTTAAGTCAGCCTATTCTATTAGCTTCGATGCGAAGCTAATGAATGAGGTTAATTATACAAATTCCTTATTGACTCGTGTATTGAAGATCTACATTTATCTTCGAAGCTATGAGTTAGACTGTGGAAAGTGGTATCAAGAAATTCGATTTTGCAATGATTATGTACCATGTATGTAGGGTATCTTCTAGGTAAATTACGAATTATTTTTAGGTTCTTGTTTTGTATTATTTGTAGCTGCCTACGATTGGTTTTAGTACTTTTCAGAAACCAAATCTGACACCCATACGTCATTATCGGACGTATACACATTTTGTAAATGAACATTTTATTTTGAACATTTAACAACGATTTTTTATTTAATAATGGATACAATGCTCTTCCACATTTTAGTGCTTTATCATGGGCGTTCCAAATATGTTCTTTAAAATTCAGCTTCTTGTCCAATATAACTCCGAGGTACTTTACAGAATTTTGAATTGGTACGTCTGATCCCTGTATTGAAAGAATTTCACTAGGTATACGTTTAGGCGATTTATTAAAAGGAAATATAATCGCTTGAGTTTTGTCTTGGTTTGCTTTTATTTTCCAAACATCAAAATATTTTTGAGCTATTAATAACGCTTTTTTCATTCTTTTGATAATTGCATTAGAAACTTTTCCACTGCTAATGATAGCTGAGTCATCAGCATAAAAAGCAACGGATTGGTTTGATATTAAAATCGGATATATATTAATAGAATATAGAATAGGAGATATGACAGATCCTTGAGGGACTCCAGCTGGGATATTTCGTAACGTTGAAGTTTCATTACCAACTTGTACCGAAAAATATCTATCTTTCAAGAAACTTCTAATAATTTTTTGTAAGCTGATTGGAAATTTGAATTTATGTAATTTGAATATTATACCGTCGTGCCAATGGAGTCGAAAACTTTCTCAATATCTAACATTATTACTCCCGTGCTTTTTCTAAGGTTTTTATTACTTTCAATCATATTTACGACTCTTTTTATTTGATGGACTGTCGAATGGCCTTGTCTGAAGCCAAATTGTTCTTTGTTAATAACATTATTTTCTTGCGCAAAGTTTAGTATTCTACCTAGTATCACCTTTTCAAATAATTTATCTAATACACCCAACATACTTATAGGTCGATAGCTCGTAGGTATTTTTCCATCTTTCCCTGGTTTCAAAACTGGAATGACTTTTGCATCCTTAAAAATTTTAGGAAAATAATTATTGCCTAAACACCAGTTAAAAATAGTTGTGAGACAATTAAAAAATACGTTTGTCATCTGTTTGACTAACATCGGCTTGACACCGTCTTTGCCTGGTGACTTGTTTGTTTTCGAAGTTTTTGCATAATATCTTACTTCTTCAACCGTAGTAAGTATATCACCTATTTGATTGACAACGTGCTGTGTGTCTAACCATGTGATGTAGTTGTTTACAATTTCATCAGCTGACGAGGTGGCTCTCAGAGTGATGCTGTGTGAATTCTCGAAAACATCTGCTATTGCGTTCGCTATGCTCTCACTGTTGTGTATTTGAGAACCGTCGATCGTCAATACAGAAACAGCTGATTTTTTTCTTGTTATAGCTTTTGACACCTTCCAAAAGTTTTTGCTGCCAGGACGGAGTTTTCTAAGAAAGTTGTTCCAGTTAAGATTGATATCCAACGAAACATAAAAATCAACGAATCGGTTTAATTGTTTAACAACACTTGTTAAAAATGGTCTCTGGGAAGTATAACATCGTTGTAACTTTCGGATGTATCTGTTTCTTTGGCCAATTAAGTACAATGTCAAATCTGAAAGTCTTCTCTGCCAGGTTTGGCTCTTGTGAACTGGAATAAGACGATGTGCCTCTTGCAAAATATTTATAATATTCCTTAGTGCTTCTTCGACGTTTTGTTCCGATATTATTTCAGATTGGAGACTTCTTAGCCGTTCGTCAACCCAGATCCGTATAAGACTCCAGTTTGCAGATTTGTAAGAAGGAACCATGTAAATATTTTCAATTACAGAGCCATATATTTCGCAGGAAATGGGAACGTGATCAGAGACCAAAATGCAGGGATGTGTTTCTATTGGTGATATATTCAAATCGGAGTTGGTCAGCAGAATATCCACAACAGAAGGTTGGATGGAAGTCATGCGCTGTCCAAAACGGGTGAAATTGTCTGGAGCAAATATATAATATTGATTTTGGAGCTGATGATTGTATAGGCAGGTGCCAGTTGAATTATTTTTATGACAGTTCCAGCTGGTGTGGTGAGCGTTAAAATCGCCGAAAATAAAGAATTCGTTGGTTGATCTGGTGATTTTATTTACATCTTCGGTCAAATGTGAAGAACACTTTTGATTGTAGGCAGAAGTAAATCTAATGGGCCGTCCATTTATCTCAACGGAAATTGATATATTTTCCAAAACTGCCGTTGAAATCGGTGAACTTGGTTGATGCGGAATTGAGTCTTTTATTGCTATTAGTACTCCGCCTCTGTGGGTATTTCTGTCATTTCTATAGATTTTGTAGTTTGACAATTGGAATTTATGGTATGGCTTCAAAAAAGTCTCATTGATAAAAACGACATCAATTCTTTTTTCGGTCAATACTTGCTCAAGTTGAGCAATTGCAGTATGGTTTGTTATGGCTTGGGCATTCCAATGCATAACTTGAAGTCAATTTATTCTTTGCTGTTTATATAACATGTTTGAGCATCATACCGAGAACACGCATTTTGTCGTATTTATTTTTACATTTTTGCAAAGCATCTAAGGCTTCAAAATATATTTCTAATATTTTCTCGTTGGAAATATTATTATCATCGTTTTGCTGGCCTTCGAATACATTTGCATTAGCAAACTTTTGTTACTTTTACTTGGCCAGAGTTTATTTGGATTGTAGTCGGTCCTGTTAAACGAGGATGGAAAATCTGACTCAGATATTGAAAAGTCTGGTTGAATATTTACTGAAGTTCTACTTTGTTTCACATTTCTTGTTACTTTTCCTCGAATCTCCAAATACTCTCGTCTTGAGGGACACCGTGGGTCATCCGCACGGTGATTAACGTTTTTTAAATTTCTCTTCACATCTGTATATGACTGGACCTTCGCAGGAAGATTTATTTATTTGACAGGTAGAATAATCGTTAGCTCCACCACATCCAAGACAAGCTGATTTTCGGTAGCAGTTTGCAGATCCATGTCCAAACATAACGCATTTTGAACATTGCGTTGGTCCTCTAGCGCGGCGTAAAGGATGTTGTAGAAATATTTTATCCGTATGATCTCCTTCTTTGAAATTTGGCTCCGATCAAATTCGATAGCATATAAAGCATCATCTGGGTTCGATTTGGCTGTTTTCACCTCAGTAATACTTACCGGTTCGATGTTGTAGACGGTTTTAAATTCCTCCGTGATTGTTTTAGTGCTTATTTGTGGAAGGCCAAAAAGAATCAGTTTGAAACGCTTTAATCTTTTACTGGGTGTGTATAAAACTTGATATCGCCCTCCTTTAGTTTGGCAACCATTTCATTGTAGTCCGTCAGGGAATTTGGTATTACTTTTGTATCAACCGACATTCTCTTGTATTTGGCATTTAAGCCTAAAAGTTTAATCACTGAAGAAAAACTATGGCTGGAATCCACAACAATAGGGGGCACATTTACAACAGTCTCACATGTCTCGCCTTCGTTGCTAATATTTTCATCATCTTCTAGGTCACAAAATGCTTGGAATCTATTACTGCTGAAAGTCCTAGCAATTTTAGGCTTTTTGTATTTTGGGTTATTGCCCCAAAATATCTTGCGTTTTGAGGTCATTAATAAATCAATTTGGAATTTGCAAATTTTCTAAGAGGTTTTAATATTTTTATTTCTTTTTTAATCAGCTGATCTAGCTTATGTCGATGACACCGGCGAACTCGATAGACGAAGACATAGAAAGTAAATCATTAAATAAAACAAATTTAATGAAGTCGCTTAAAAATTAACTTCAAATTTGTGGTTTATCGTGTACAATCAGATACGCTCTTGCGATTTTTATCCGAATAATCTGCTTTGCTGGTTTAAGTTCAAATACTACTCCTTCTTTCTTTCACTTTGTCGCACGCACGTAATTTGTTAAATTGGAATTGGGTCGTATGCAAAAACTATCCTTGCTTTGTATATTGCTGAGTTTGAGATGAGTTGCTTATTAGAAGCAACCTCAACTTGCGTTTAGCTAATCGCGAATAGAATTGTCCGCTTTAACCAACATAGTCTCTATTGCATAGCATTTCCAAAAAAGATCCTTTAAGTGCTTACATATCTATATGTATGTGCCAAACAAAATCAAGGATTAGTTTGTAAATGCCGGCGAGGTTTCTAGCATACCAACCATCCAGGCAGACGAGAATAACTTTTGCTAAGCTAACCGAGCTAAAAGCTCTGAATCAAATTGCATTTCAATAAAACTGGACATTGAATAAATACAAGCAACACATCTCAGTTATCATTGGTTATATGCAGCCTTTTTACAAATGCCTTGACTGCCTGCAAATTTTCCCAAAACTCGATCTCAAAAGTTCATATTATAATCGCTGTAGCCGCTGAAAATATTTTAAGGGGCTTTCTTTTCATATTATTTTTTCAATTAAAGTATGCAATTTAATTTCAATTACATAAACTTTGTGTTTGTAGTATAAGATGACAAGCTCGTATAAAAACAAACAAAAAGTCTCTTCACTTGAACCATCTTTAATTTCTGACAAAAAATAAAAAAAAATCCCAAAGAAAATATTAACTATGAGAGTCAACTTTCGTTACAGAGAGTATTTGCTTTAGTTGTCGCAATTTATTCTCTTTCAGTCGTTTAATTATCCATTTCTCCATTTCTGTACTTGTCTTCATGGTTCCCCCAGGAAATAAACGCTTGAATATATGTGCGATAAAACACATAATTAGACGAATAGTAAAAAGTTATGTACAATTAAATACATATATGGGTGTTAAAATGAAGATGCCTTTGTATAAATTTACTTATGTGTGTGTGTGTGTGCATGCTCCGCTGTGTAATCATTATTTAAACATTAAGAAAGACATAAAACAATGAAATAAAATGGCATCGTGGGGCGAAAGAACCAGGATTACAAAAAGGATATTGTGTTTCATCTTTATTATCTGGTCTTACATGATGTTAACACGAAGTAATGTAATTATGCGAAGGATAGTATGCACTAAAATAGATTAGGACGTTATTGAGATATAGGCTTAGCATTTACTTTTCTTAAAAGCCAAAATAGTAATTTGGAAAAGCTTCTAGCAAAGAAATAAGTCTGATTGACTTCTTTACTAATAAAAGCTTTTAATAGTCCGAGCCAGCAAAGGGTGATGAAATTGGTCACGTTGGTTATAAAAAATCTTGTCATTTAAATGACCGCCTCTGGATTGGTTACAGCAGTAGATCCTTGGTAGTATTTGACCACTTTTTCGCACATTTCGGGCCGTATCTCAGCGATAACATGACGAATGTTGGTTTGAAATGCCTCACAAACAAAAAAGATGTCTAACGTCGTAAAATCGCATGATCTTGTGTTATGTGCCTCTATCATGGCGTTAAGTAGGTCTTCCGGCTGCTATGCGGTCTCAGTAGTAGCGGGTTCTCAACCCACCAACACTAACCCAGAGGACTAACAAAAAAATTGAACATTTAATTACAAACATTTACACACATGGGCATCCACAAAAACCAAGGACCTTGATGATGGGCCCCGCACTTTGCCCACCCTTCCTGGGTTCACCAATCCATTTCGGTTTTGCCAGAACCCTCTTATTCCATAAACCGCTTTGACCTTACCTCATCGGCTCAGAAAACCGTTTCCATATTAAAAACTAATCGGACATCATCTTCACTTAAGATTTATTGGTACATACTCAATTCAAAATACATATTTGGTTTGGTGATTATTCTTCAAAGTTGCCTCCTCACCGTCGCTCTTAACTCTTTGGTTCGGTAATTACTGGTCTTTACCAGAATACCCGTAGGCTATTCCCAAAAAAAAACTACACCTTTTACTTGTTGATGCCGTTATTTTCCATATATTTGTTCACTAAATACCTTGAACTTGTTCAGCGCTCTGAATGTTTCTCCTGTCACTAACTGATACCAACCGTATCGACACGCTGTTTCTTTGTAACTGTCTCGAGCTATTTTCTTGACGCCAGATTTTACTTTTTTCCGACCAATTTTTGTTGAAACGGCTTCTTTTTTTGTTATAGCCGGTTATTTTTTATTTATGCTTTATCCTAATATTTGTTGTCCGTCATAATTTCAACTCTCCACTCACTTTTATTCCTAATTTTTAACCATTTTTGCATTCAAACATCTTAATAGTTTTCGGTTAACCAATTCATGAATGAAAGCTCGCGCAATTTGCCGCCCTCTGTAATACAATTCTTTTTGCGCACGCACAACCCTGTTATTTCCAATTTTAGTTGGCAACGCGAGTGCGTAGATGTCATTGCTGCTTTCACGTTATTATTTTTGATCAACAACACAACGCAGCCATCAGCCGCAAATTTAATTTTTATTTTTGTTTTTATGAAAAAAAGAATATTTGGCTGCAGAAGAATATTCGCTGTGACTGCGGTTCTCCCACAGTGACTGAGTTTTTCCCAGCTAAGGATCCCCACCAGTGCCGGCTTTTGCAAAGGTCAAGAGCCACCCACACTGGCCAATGTCATCATTGCTCTCGGATCTCTGGGTGCCAGGAGGAATACATTTTGTGCCCGCCGCAACACTTGGTGGTCAAAACGTGAAGTTACACTTTCTGGGAACTTTTCATGCAATAAAGCTAAAATTGGTTGTGTTGTGTGGCTCGTGGCATCAAATTGTTGAAACCACATATCGCCCAGTTCATAATCTTCAAAAATTAAAGTTCACTAACAAAAGCGATATTTTCGCCAGTGCGTACATTGCAATGATGCAATGACATTACCACATCTGTTACGCTTCCAGTCCTGTCAATTCCTTGTACAGTAGGTCGATTATGACGGCTAATATTACTCCGTAATGCACGAAAAGTGCATCTATTGAATCACTACTGTAGTAGTAGGTTTGAACTATTCATTATTCATATTATTAAGCGATCCATATTCGTAAATGGTAAACCTTTTACTAAATAAATAACACTTCAGATGTCAGGTATGGATAAACCTGTAGTTTATTGAGAATTTGAAACATGTTTTGCACTATGTAAATTTGACTTATAGATCTTCAATAAATATTTAGGAATATAGCTCACTGTCCCGGAAAATTCCAAATTTGCACTCTCCTTTCATTTTCGTAACGAAAAGTTAATTTAGTTAAAAAGTCGACAAAATTGGAAGAAAATGTAATGCTCAAACAAACATACGATGAAATAATCCCTAACTCCAATTTTTTACGTTCATTAAATTTTTACCATTTTTACAAATTTTTTATTCGAAAGGTACATGTACATATACAGATAAAGGGTGATTTTTTAATCGTAGTTTTTTTTTAAATTCGGATAAAACACTCAAATTTGCATCATATATTAAAATTTTTATTGGAATCAATAAATTGATCTTTTCCATTTAATTTTTAAAGATAACTTCATGTAAATGTTGACCGCGACTCCATCTTAAAATGTCCATTCGGAAGGTCCAATTTTTCGTCACTTTTTCGAGCATTTCAGTCTGTTTTCCACGAATAACGCGTGTTATGTTATCCTGTAAGGCTTCAACAGTGTTCGGCTTGTGTACATAGACCAACAAATTGACATAACCTCACAAAAAATAATCGCAAGATCTTAGGGGCCAACTCACCAAATCGAGAAATAAGCTGCACTCCAAATTTATCCCTCAACATATCCATTGCTTCACGAGCAGTGTGGCATATTGCACCGTTCTAATGAAACCACATGTCAACAAAGTTCAACTCAGCCAATTGGGGCAGAACAAAATCGCGTTTCCCGGCTCGATATCGTTCGCCGTTGACGGTAACGTTTCTTCCACGGTCGTATTTGAAGAAAAATGGACCGATGATACCACCAGCCCATAAACCACACCCGACTGTTGTTTTTTTGGGATGCATCAGTAATTCATGTATGGCATGTAGTTTAGCAATAAATGAGCCTCATCGCTGATCACAATTTTGCGATAAAACAGTGGGTTTTCATTGAGCTTTTGTAAGGCTCCTTCACCAAAAATTAGACGATGTGGTAGGTCATTCGTCATTCCATGATGAAATGGCAGAGTATACTGTACACTTTTCACTTTGACAGATGAGGTTTGGACGCCATTACAAACCAGCGCTGCCAACCTGAAAAACTTAAATCTTAAAAAATCACCCTATATATATTGAATTTAACATTGTTCAAAACGTCCGCGTATATTTTAAAGGTAGAACGGATCCAAAAAGTTCAATTTCCAATTACTCTGCTGCATAAATCCGATTAAATTTGAGTGATGGTTTAGATTATGGCGGTTGATTGTGGAGTTTAAATGTGGAGTTGGATAGATTTGAAATAGATGTTCGAATTCAAAAACTCACATGACAAAATCCATCGGATCTAGTCACGCCACCGAGCGATAACCATACTCTTCATTCACACAGAATGTATATTGTGTTGTCCGCAGTGTGGCAGTCAGCGTTCAAAGAAAAGAAATGGGTTAGTCTGTAGCGGTCACTATTAACGGTGATGATCTCACCAATTTCGTTTTTGAAGAAGCACCGACTAATGATGCCACCATGTAGCAACATTTTGTGAAAGCATTGCCACTTGGTTTATCTCATTTGTTTGTTAACAAATGTTCTTCATCGCTAAAGGTGATTTTTGATCTATATTGGGGTCATATTCCGAACTCCCCGAAGCCAAGCTCAGCAAACAAATGTCTGAGCTCCTAGATTAGTTGGATTAGTAGTTCAGGTCCTGACCCAAGTTCCGGCATAAAATTTGTAAAATTCATGTTGACGTCTTCGAAGTTCTTGTGCACGGCAACGGTTCCGACCTGGCACTCTTTTGACTTTGGTTGATTATTGACTTTGAAGGTCACTGAGTGTGCGTAAAATCATTTTGATTACACAAATTTATCATTTGTGCCTGACATGACGATTTGTCATCAATGACTGAACAATAAACAACAGATTTTACTAACACCACCAAAATAAAATGATCGTCACAGGCTGTCAACATCGACCCCTTCTATTTGGAAAACCCGTTTATGTGGAACAGTCGCATTATTTAGATTTTTTCTTTTGTGATGTTTTGGATATTGCAAGTACCGGTGACCGAATTGGTAGCTCATATTTCATCAAAGTTAGACAATTACTTGTTAAAAAATCTCTACAATTTGAATTCGGATAGTGACAACGTATATTTCTTTGAAAGACTTGCTTAAATACTTTTCGAATAAACTACATCAGTGAGTTATTGGAAATGGAAATTCCAATAACCTACGAGTTAGTATAAAATATAGACGTAAATTGATGGCCCAAATTTAAATAGCTTGGTAGGTAGTTAATTAAGCGGGAAGAAATTTTTTGGTAAACATTAATAATGTTAGGTTTCGTTAGCTATAAAGTAATTTTGAAAAATTTTTTTTTCCAAAAATGGATAAGTAAGAGCTTTTGTCGCCAGCATGTTATAATCAGGGACGGAAAGTAATTGTTATTTTTTTTTTTCCAGACGAAAAGGTTACGCGAAAATTCCCTTTATCTTTATTAGGGAATTTTTAACCATTATTGTGAGACATAACCAATTCAAATGAGAAATATTTTTTTTTTGGTTATGAATAACTGTTATAGGAACCAAAAAGAATTTTTTGGTTAACAATAACCATTATCCAAAGAATTTTTTTTTTTTGGTTATTGGTTATCCTATTTGATTCTTTCTCATCGTTAACTATTGAAATAAATGTTTGTCATAATCAAATCATTGCTTTTACTTTAACTTCACCTTTTTTGTTGTAACAATTTATCATTATGTTTATCAAATATTTGCTTTTATATTTATTATTATCGTTAAATTTTCATTCTCTGCATTGGCGTAGCTAAGGGGGTCCTGGAGTGGCTAAGCACCCCCTGAATCGTACAATGAATTAATACAATTGACTTCAATATATTTTAGCAGTACATAGCAACCGAATTTGTTGATTATTTTAAAACTCTGCGTAATCTTGATTGCAATTAGCTAACGGCTGAACATTTTGAAATAAAGAGTATATGGCATCCCTGAAATAGTGTCTACCTATGCCAATGTGGCCTACCCTTTATATGGGTAGCGATACCAAAAAACAAAAATTCTTTGGATAATGGTTATTGTTAACCAAAAAATTCTTTTTGGTTGCTATAACAGTTATTCATAACCAAAAAAAAAAATATTTCTGATTTTAATTGGTTACGGTGACCAAAATAATATATATCTCACTATAATGGTTATTTTTAACCATTATTTAAATTCGTTAATGTTAATGGTTAAGTAAGATTTTTTCATCATTTCTCTTATAACTGTTACGGTCCCTGGTTATAATATATTGCTTAGATATATTCTTCCGATCGGCTGACTAGCTGAACTATTTGCAAAGTGGCAGTTATTTGCATTTCCATTAAATCATAATGTGGAAAGCTTGAAAGCATTTTAAATTTTGCCGCCACCCCAGGCATAAAGTTGAGAATAAGAGGCGACAATTCGACCGGTAAAGTTATTGCCAAGTCTGCTAAAAACATCTCAATGCTTTCGAAGCTAACGTCAAACAAGAGATTCTTTTCAGTGAATCATATAGAAATGCGTGCGAACTCAAATAATATGAAATTTACATCTCTCAAAGATATGACTCTGTTTTTGTGTGTACTGATTGATGATCCCATGGTTTTGACTTCCATTATATTCACCCACTATGTTATGTGCTCGTCCAATCAAAATCGATTAGTTTGCTCTAAATTTGACAGTAGTCTGAATGTAATTTATATGTATATTTCTTCAAAACACATTTGGATTATTGATACAAGTTTGTTGGAGCATGAAAATAGTATTAAAACTTGCTAACTCAAAGAATTCTTCAAGTCATATTGCATACTTTTATTAATTAAAACTCTAAATAAGTATTTTTCAAATTGTATTTCTTTAGGTCTCCCCAAGAACACCGCATCCATATAATTTTTCAGTGCTGCTTTTGTTTCGTGGTATTCCCACCCCAAAAATGAAATTTGAAAGAGATTTACTTCTCTATTGTTTAACAAAATAAGGTAATTACTTTATGTTAGGGAAATCGGTATATTTCTGGTTGTAGTATTCAAATTCAATTTTAAAACAAAGTTTTTATTCTAATTACATTTACTAGAAACTTCAATATTTCTGAAGTATTAATATCTGCAACAAATCTCTTCAGTTTTGGGCTGCTAAGTTATGTTCAACTATTTCCTATTACAATGTTTGATTGGATTTTCTAATACAAGTATAAAAACTTTTAACTTTTGCTTAAGTTGTTGTGGTCACTCAGTTCTTTCTGTTCCGGACATGAAGAGAGACCAGCAAATGTTGCTTGCTGCGTGAGGGGGATTATTTACTACTATTGTTGGATGCGTGTACACTTTTGTTTGACTACAAAGGCTATATAAAGTTAATTTAATTGAAACAGAAATCCTAAGAAAGGGATAAGTTTTAAGTCGAATCATTTTTGTAAAATTGGAATTGAAAACATTATGAGTAAATTAATTTGTTGTGAACGGTTTACATCTGGACAATGGGACATATTGATGTATAGGATGATATTTCCAAGAGTACCACGATGTTGCACTTCAATTATTATAACTTCGACTTGTTACATCACAATCACACGTCCATCTATAGGGTTATCGGTTTTTCGTTTTTAAGTAAAATTAAATCAAACACACATAAAGGTATGATTTTTATGAAATTTATATTTCATTATAATGATTGGAACTTTGCTATTATGTACGAAATACAATGTCATTTAAATTACCGTCTCAGTGGATTTTTTGAGGTAGTTTTCGAAAAAATACGGCCATATGACACCTCCAGACCATAATGTCACAGTCACTTTTTTCGGATGCAATGGCTTTTTCACAATCACTTCCGGGTTCTCCGAGCCTCACATGCGACAATTTTGCTTATTGACGTAACCACCGGGTGAGAAATGAGCTTAAATGAACTTTGTTCGATTGAAAGCCCACATTTGAATCACCATTTTTGTAGTAAATGTTAACTATTTTCATACTTTCTTAGGTTGTTAAACAATCCATATTCGCAAATGAATAAAAATTCAATAAATAAATAACACTTGAAATGATAGATATTTTACAGCTGACCGCCTTGTCAAAACGATAGTTTTGAAACCAATTAATGGATAATCCTGTGTATTGGGAATGGGCAAATGCCATTCCTGTGGCAATTTTTATGAAAATTTTATAGTTTTTGGTAAATAATTTTTTAACATGAGCCATATGTATATGTCTTGTATTACTCATTTAAAGTTCTAGATAATAGCGAGTCCTGCATTTTATTACCAAGAGCGAAAAAATTAGGCAGGATAGAGGTTTTTGAAATATGAGGACGTATATTGAGGTGGACATCTATACAAATTTGCGATTTATCTATAATGAAACGTTAGTCAGTCTAATTGATTACAAATATACTCATTTGAGAAATTGAGCCTGTCTTATAATAAGTGTTTTAAAACCACGATTTAAAACTTTATGTGGAACAATTTATCAAAGACAACGATTGCAAAGAAAATTTTCATAGAAAAGACAACTTATGAACCGTTAATAAATTGAGTACTTAGTTTTCGCCCTGTTTCAACAATGAAGAAGTAATTTGGACACATTATTTTAACCAAAGCATGAGCCGATTTGTCTTTATACAGGGTCGTGGATGAATATTGTTGCTAAGACATTTTTAAAAAATTAGGAACATTTTTTCTTTCTAGAGACATATTCAAAGAAACTCCATTACAATTTTTGGTGCAACTTGCCACATATCCAGGCCTGTTATGATCATATTGCAGCGTATATTCCTTTCAGACTTCAAAATTTCTGACGGTTGATTTGCAAATTAACTTACCACACAACCGGACCAAAAACTTATTCTCCAGGCGACGTCAACTAAATTCACCTTGCACCAAAGTAAGAGCAGCAACATCAACACTAATGGGAACAACAGCAAAGCAAAAGTTGTAAAGACAATAATCTGTTTTTTCTGTCTTGTTTGGCGATCGCAAAACGAAAAACAATAACAACGGTGCGAATTACAAATCACCCGCACAACTTCACTGTTTGCTTCTCTTTGCACAGAGGAGGAAAAACGCACAATTCCTTACGATGACTTCTCTCTTTAATAGCCACGATCAGCATGATCGCAAATCTAAACAAACAATGTAATAGAAACTTCTTGTGCGTTTAGAAGTTAGTAGTCGGTAATCGGTACATTTGCATTGTAGGTCAGGGTTGCAGTTCATTGCAATTAGGGATGAGCAACCCGTAGTCAAAGGCCCAAATCGAGTTGTGGCTGAGTTGATCTACATATGCGAACACTGTTATTATTAATTATTGCTGATTTGGATTTGTGGGTATAGTTGAAACAGTTTTCTTGTGCATTTATTTATAAAACAAAACCAATAAATTAGCATAATTTAAATCAATGTGTTCGAGCGATAATTAAGGCAATTTCTATTGCAACCATCCAGAGAGTAATGAATGGTAATTTTGCACACCAAGCATGGTTAAATGAGAATGTACTGGGTTTCAAACAAATAAATAAATAATAATTTATGTGAATTAAAAAAAAAGTCGTCTGAGTTTCTTAATGTAGCAATATTTATCAGTCAAAAATTTACAAAACTATAATATTATATAACTATTTTATGGAGGGGCTGAAGGGTCGCAGTAATCCCAAATCTAAGCTTGGGTTAATAGATCATATAATTTCTTAAAAATATTATTGTCAAACTTGTCATGAGAGATATAGATTTGTATGCGAATTGAGATATAGAATTGCAACTGTGGCTTCTCTCTGAAAGTCTATGCATTTTAAAAGTTGCAATGAGAATAGTATTTTGTCGTTTAATATAATATGTTGTGAGAGAAACAACTACAAGTATTTATCAACGAGTATGGTTTTATTAGGCGGCAAGAATTTAAATCTATTTTTGAAGCACTTTTTTACATTCTCAAGAATTTATTACAAATCATGCTTCTTGATTGTATCAATCGCTACTTCAGGTTTCAAGAAACAAAGATTTCTAAATTTATTCATGATGTACGGGAATAAACAGTAGTTATTATATGCTAAATCATGAAAATAAAGCAGCCGTCACCCTTCTTTACAAAGAATCGTAAATTTGCACCATTTGTTCGGTGAAGGGGCATTTCTGAAAAACAAAAACTGCGTAACAGCTGGCACTTTGTATTACTAAAAATGGACGGGAAATTAAAAGTTCTCTAACTGTATGGATGGAAATGGTTCAATAATAAGTGAGTGCAAAACAAATAATCCTCTTCAACGGTGAGGCTCTTTTTCACAGGTGCGACTCGATTAATCGTCAATACAGCAGTATTCGAGGACAAGAAAATCCAAAAAGCGATTATTAAGAAACAAATGCATCCGCAACGTATCACTATTTGGTGCGGCATTTGCACTGGATGTATCAACAATTAGTCAAGCTATTATAATGGTTAAAAGTGCTCGACATTGTGATATCATAGTACAGATTTATACCCGCCACCAAAGGACTGGTGTTGTGACGAAGTTTGTCATGCGTTTGTAACGGTGACAAATATTTAATTGGGATCCCATAAAGTATATAGGTATATATTCTCATACGTTTAAAAATATATACCAATTTATGCACGCCCACTGTTTCGTCTAAGCGAATTTGAAAGCACGATAGACGTCATTACCCGAAACTTTTGGGCACCATAAAAATTTCAACTAAGTTAACCCAGTGTTAGAGTAACTAACATTTTCCCAATTTACACCTACTTGTTTAAATTACTTCATCTATGCATTAATTAAAAGCAACATGTTGGTGTAATTGATAGAACCGGAAAGGGTAATCCTAACTTGTGCACCTTAGGATGTGGTTGTCTAAAAAACTACTGATTTTAGATCGTTATACATTGTCCACCATAGTAACAATTAAACAAACGTTTAAAGTACTAAGTTCCCTTTGAGCAAATGCGTTTTATGACTTTTTAAATCGATTGGTCGATGTATCTATCTGTCTGACGATAAGTGCCGTAAATGTCAATAAAACTGCTTAAAACATTTCCAAAAATTCGTCCGGCCGTAGCCGGAGATGGTGAATGAGCTATATTGGGCTGCCCGTTTCGATACCTCCTCAAAAATTGTTCAATTGTTCTTCATTCGTCGTCTGCAGTAATCTAATGTTTTGTCCATTTTATTGGTTTATAATGCATGACACATTTTATAAAGATTGAATTGTTAACTGCGTACGAGTGATTGATTTAACCCGTATATTCTTGGCTTTGTATCGTTCAGGAAGTTGCGCTAAATTCAGTCAAATTTAGCACGCATCATTTAAGAACATGGCGATTTATCACGCTCCATCTGGCACCGCTCACATTTGGCATCAAATCGAAATGATGTCGGGTGAAGGCATATGTAGGCCAGTTCATCTGACAGAAATTTCTATTACAGTACTTAGTAGCAATTGAGGTGGCAAACAAATATTCGATTTGTAAACTTTTGTCAGAGAATCTCCAAATTAGTGCATAATTATTAAATAAAGTTTAAAAAAAGTGATTTTCCACAAAAAAGAAAAATTTTTGGCTAGTCCACTTATAAACGGTAAGCAATATAAGTTGAAGAGGGCATTCCCGACACGTCCATATAACTAGCGATGGTTCGGTACACTTTTGACATTAGGGCGATATTGGTTGAGCGGGGAAAAAAAGGTACTCGTACATCTGTAACAGTGTTTCGAAAGAACGAAAGAGGTATATTTTCTGGTACCTCTCAAACAAATTATCTATTTGAATTTTTTATTGTAGCACAATTGCTGCGCCACACTCTAATTTAACCAATTACGTAATGAACATAGTGAATAATGAGCATTGGTATAAATTAGAAAAAAAAAAAATAAAATATATCTCTGGTTATGCTAGGAAGCATCAGAAAGAACAAAAAAATTAGTCAGACAGTTTTGTGATTGCCTGACTCAGTATTGTTTGAGAGTGCTTCAAGATGAGCATCAGCAAAGAGAAAATCCTTATATTTTATTGTTTTTCTTCGGTAAAAGCGAAAACACAAGGCAGGCGATTAAAAATGTTAATAGTGTATATGATCCTGATGCAATAAAACCAATCAGGCGCAATTTTTGTTTCGTCAATTCTACTCCCTTATTATTAATGACAAAGATGCACCATGGCCAGTTGTAGAAAATATTCATAAAATAATGAAAGTTAAATATTGCACAATAAATCATTTGGAATCAATAGAATAAGGCCGGGCACAAAAATGAACTCGATGTTAGGTGGCACAATAGATAAGAAAAAAACTTCATGGACAGAATTTTCAAAAAAAAAAAAAAAAAACCGATTCATTTCTAAAGCAAATGGTGACCGATGAAAATAAATGTTCGAATACCTGTAGTTGGTGCAAGCAGTGGCCAAGCCAGGATTGATGATCGGGAAGGTATTGCTTCAATGGTTCTTGAAAATTCACCTTATAGCCTACTTCTGATTGATCAACATCTGTTCCTATCTATATGTATGTTGAATGATTTTGATGGCGAATAACTCGCCTCAAGAATGGCTTGTAAAAATCGATTGACCCAATTTCTTCCCACTAGGAAAGAAGGTTCGTTAAGAGACATATAATGTAGTTACCTTTAAAATGGCAGCACGTTATTGAGCAAAACGGATCATATTTGACTTAAATGGGATCATGATAATGAAACTAAATAAAGCCATCAGTGTCACGAGAAAAAAATAGATTTATTTTTACTGCACTTTTTGTTCTTTCTACTATTTCATGACATTGTTGAAACAACAATAAATTCTTAATAAAATATGTTGTTTCATAAGCAAACAAAACTAAACTTGATTGATTGATTTGTATGGGGGCAACCCATTATTAATTGACCTAATCAAAATACATGCTCTACATTTATTTAAATTCCCACGATATTTATGGTTTTGGAAATTTTTCTTTCAAAATTCTCCCTTAGATATTGAACACAATAATGATGCCCTTAATTTGGAATGGATTTTGTCATTGATATCACTAAATTAGACTTGTTTAATGTCATAATTATCATTCTAAGTGGTTTATAATCATAAGTGCGTACTCGTTGAATGTGCCATGTCATATGAAACTATTATATGCAACTATGACAAAGAATTCCACCTATATTGATTCATAGTTACGAATTGTACCCTTTACTACAAAAATTACATACATTTCATTGGTTAGTTGATTACCTCTCATGTGTAAAGTAAAATCTTAAATCCTAAATTTCCTCTCGTATAAAATATAATTTATACTCTTCATCTTCAAATGATGGCAAATCACCCCATTCTCCACGTTTATTCTGCTAGGGCTGCTTCGAAAACTGTCTTCCAATTCATCATTAATATTGGACTTCATTGTCAAGTCCGACAATGTTTGTAGACGCGAATTTTACACCCGTTGAATTCTTGTGCGATAAACTTTCAATGATAGATGGCTTGGAATAACAAAAACAAAAAAACAAAAATAGACATTGAAGTTCAAACAATGGATGAGCAAAGACTGCAAATTGACAACAGAAGTTCAATCTAATTGGAATGAAAGCATGATAAATGGCGGTCAGATTATGATGTAGTGCTTTCATTTGCTTTTATTGCGATTATGTCGAAAAGAATGGAAAAGTTCGACGTGTCCAAATAAGTGTAACATATTTTGTCAAAACTTGGCAAATTGAAAAAGCCAGAGATTTAACACAAGCTTAATATAAACGCTTGTCTGTGAGGGTATAGAGGACAATTCGAGATACATTTGCAGGAATGTGCTAAAGTAAATATAAATATTTTGATGTAAAATTTGCAGAAAGAAATGTTGCGAAATAAATCAAATTATTTCAATATTTTGTAAAAGGTTTCTGTCAAATAAAACTGGTAAAAACATGATTTGCTTCAGTTTGCATTTTCAAGTCAATTTATAAGTTTATTTATTTATGTATTTATATGATAACTAACAATTAAAGTTATAAGTTAAATAACGAAACTATGATAACATAGGTCTTAAGCTAGTGAAATACAACATATATACTTGATATTATATAGAAAACGTAAATAATATATTTTGTGTATATGTATTAGTAAGTGTCACTTTCCTTCAAAAATTTCAGCACAATAGTAACGTTTTTTTTACATATTTGGAAATATCACGAATACTGTAATTATTTGTTGTGATTAATGGTGATTTGAGAGCTTTTTTGTCGACAGAGTCAACGTACTCGTTTCCTTCTATTTTACTACACCCAGATGTCCAAATAATGGTAACATTTGGATGTTTTATTATTAGGATGAACTTAATGTGGGAGCAATAGACATTATTGTTGGAAATATTTGTAATCATTTGTACGATATAGCTGATAGTGAATCAGAGCAGATTGCATATTTTCCTTTTTTATTCGAGATGAACTTGATAGCCTTACATATTGCAATTACCACACTGTAGCAAACGCAATTCCCCGATTTAGAGCCATCTGTGAATTTGTGTGTCGCCATATCTTCTAATATACCTATACTTTTATGTAAAATTTGAAATTGTACAACGTTTTGGTGCTTTTTATTTAACTGGTGTAAAGAAGTGTTGATGCTGTCAAAACTTAATAATCACGGAGGTCTGATTTGCTTTCTCGTAGGGAGAATGTAGATTGGAATGTCCAATTTCTTGCAATTTTCAGAGATTTTGCTTAGGAGTGAGAGTATTTTTGGTATACATTTGGTTTTTGTGATTTTTCCCATAATATTCTTCAGCGGTTCATTTGGATTTTGTAAGAAAGTACAAAATCATAAAATAATCCACATTAAGGGTGTTTATAGCCATTAAAGTTAACATTGCTCATCACAATGTCAGACATTTAGACACTTAATAATCTAATCTAATCTACTAGAGGCTTGTAAAAAAAACTTACAAAGCAGAACGGATTTGTATTTAGAAATGATTGTTAATGAGGACCTTTATGTTTGTTGCTCGCCAAATTTTGATCATGGAAAAAAGGTTTTAGTTAATGTTATAAGATTTAAAATTTAAGGATGTTCAAAAGTTGGGGGCAGAAATATTGTATTACGACAGATTTATCACATACATATTTTGGTAATTTGAAGAAATTGGAAAATAAAAACAATTAACTCAATTAGGGATATGACCAAAATTTTGCACGTGCTGAATTTGGTTAAACAATTCTGGTCTCTGCATCCTACTAATTTCAATCTAAAGATGAAAGACTGAATAAGGGGCCTGACAATGCAGTCCATTACACTCTCAGACTAACAGTTCGAATGCTTTGTATATTTCAGGTTTCACAGAACTTAATGTAGTTCATTGAAGGGACCATAACAATTTAGGTTTTGTATCTTATTTACAACAAATTACGTAGGGAATCTTGAAATTCGCAATATTCAATGGCCACGTGACCATCAAGTATAAAATTGTGAGCTGCAGACTCGAAACTAATATCTAATTTTTTTGAGCGGTGGTTACCTTGTTGCGCAGGCGACCAGTGTAGAACTTTCAATCAGGTGAACTGACTTATGTATGCCCTTATCCAATATTCTTTTGTGTCGGTGGTATGAGGGTGCCAGTGCGGGCATGATAAATCACCGGATTCTTATCAAAAAATACCTAGAATTAGAACACAATAATAGATGTCTTTATGAAATATTCAGTGACCATTGAGAACTCGAAAGTCAACTATTTTTGAGTCAAAACGAACTCCAATTGAGTAAAATTGATCTCTAAATATAAAAAGTCATTCTTGGAACTTTGTTCCAATTTGGTTATAAATAACTATAACTGCTTATTAAAATAGAGCCAATTTGAGTGGAAGATGCCTGAAGAGTGAAGTTTACTTGGCAAATTTTTCTCTAATTTTACAGAAAATTATAAACCAATACATTGAAAAAAGTCCTAAGTCATTGTAACCTACTACTTATAATTAAGTTTAAGATTTACAAAATTGTGAAATTATCAAATTTTTGTCTTTGTTTAAAATTGTATGAATTTAGTGCAGCCGAACGAAAGACGTAAAACTAAGAATATTTGTGGTGGAAAAACTGTGCGTGTTTAATCGGACAATTTCTTCGAAGAAAATATAATATAAATATATAAAATATATTATAATAAAGTAACAGAGGGGACAGAAATTTGAAATAATGCAGCCTACCAGATAGCAACTTCACAAAAAGCAGTTAACTTTGGAGACCAGGCCAATTTCTATATAAGACGCTATAATGTATTCCATTTTCAACGCATAATAAAATTAACAGAATCATAACTTTCTAAATGGCCTATGCCATTATTTTATTTATTTCATTTTTTTTGTTGAATCAGTCTATATGCATACGTGGTATTCTAAGGGACTTGACAGTGCACCCTATATTCAATCGTACGATTATGCTTATATTATACTGAATGTATTGCTATTAAAAGAAGTATATGAATTTAGGACTATATAAGCTAAATTAGAGACTTTGTGTGGAACTATTAAAGAGAGCGTGGTTATCTGTACAATTTTTTAAATTTACGAAGAATTGCATAACTATACAAATCACAAACGTTTAAGCTACGACAGTGCACAAATTGGGTATTACAGCGGAAAATTTTAATTTTTATAATTTAGCCAAATTGTATGGGAGGTACCCATAGAACTTAATGCATCAAAAACTTTGTACGTGCCAAATTTTACTGAATTTGGTATAACCACTTGAAAAATATAAAGTTGAGACCACACGGGTTACACTGCTACTTCGTATGGAAGATAGCAGAGTAAGCGTGGTTATTTTTCTCTAGTTTAAAAGACAATTATAAAAAATTCAATGAAAAAATTATCTACAGTCCAGTTTATTAGACTTTAACGGCAAAAGAAGAAATGTTGGCACATTTTCAAAAAATAGTCAGCTTAAGCAGAGTCCACGGGGGTTTAACGTGAGTCTCGCAGTGGAGGACTTACTCACGGAGCATGACACACTGAGCATATTACCATGCGATTGCCAACGTCCCCCTGGTATAGCCAAGTTAAACTTGGACTATCTAGGAATTGGGACAGAGAATTGCGGTGGCATCAAAATTCTTCCAGGCAGAAGATACCAAATTGATTATGCTAGTATGGAACATCGGCATTGGCAGAGGTGAGGCCTATCTTACCACGTCTGCTACTCTATTGGTCTGTAGCACCCGGTTGCATTGCAACTCCACATTTGAACACAAAGTCTCTACTAGCGGTTTTGATATCAACCACAACCCGCGTGATGCTCCCACCAGGGGTCCTACACCAAATAATCAGGCGGGAACTCAGTCCATGGGCCTCCTGATCCCCACGCTACCAGCCAAACTACGCTACGCAGATCCATTGTGATTTATATACCATATGCATGAAGAGTGCATACTGGATATTTTTACATACCTGCAGATGCGGAGACCCCAGGTAGATGGAACGTTCGATACTACATTACAAGGATGCAGTATCCTTGCCGGTGGGAGACGGGGAAAACTCCAAATCCCTTCCGTTCGGTGACGGTGAATGGCGGCCATGAAATATAGACATAGGAAAACCCCATGCCTGCCCGACCCCCCGAGTTAAAAAATATACAGATGACAGGGCACGAACCCGAGACCTGTCCGTGTGTATCCATATCACGCCCGGTACCAGACAAAGTCCCTGGTAAATTCTGTAGCTAACCTAGTTTCAGTTTCACGAGCAGCAGCTGCAACCTATCAAGCTGAACGAGATTGTGGGATCGGCATGATCCGAACAGTCTCGCAGCCGCTCAACCCTCGCGTCAGACTGCCTTGAAAAGATCAGCAGACCCACTTCCTGCAACTACGTCATAGTAGACCTACGCCGGGCAAACGCTCTAGAAGCAAACACCGTTGCTTTGACCAAAACGCCCTGGGTAGGGAGCATATGGCTGACTATCCAGTCATCCTCTGACCTAGTCATCTCTAATCCCTGGAGGTCCCTCATAACTGCATATAAGGGACATTCGCAGAAAACATGCCGTCAGTCTTCGACTGATGCACCAAAAAGGCACAAAAGCATTGAGTGACCCATGTCCCGTCAGCAAGAAACCAATACAGAGGTTAAAACCAAAATCAGGGTTTCTTCCAACGAACCTAAGATCCGGCGAAGACCTAAATGTATCACGTCCGTTATGACCCTCTCCTCAAAGTGTTTGCCACCTCGACAAGGGATGGAATTCTTGGACATTCGTCCCCTAAGCTCAGCCCTACTCAAGCTGCCTATCCTGTCAATGGGCCAGTCCGTTGCCTCCAGTGCATACGTTTTCCTGGCCTTGAATTCAATCGCACGACAAAAATGGGCTCAACTTAGCGCTTGCAATGATCATGCCTTAAGGTCAATATTTTTTATGTGCCTTTGTAGTTTTACCCGCTTTTTTACGTTGTTTGTTTTTTATGCAATTTTTTTTGGATCGCTTAACAACATGTCACATCAATTTTAATGTTCAAGGAATGAATAAGGAATTGGCAGATGAAAACAATTTGCATATACTTCGTAGTTATCACCCGAAGTTATCAAAAATGTAACACCCAAGAAGATGCGTCTGAAGTGCACAGCCTAAAATTTAGCCACATCGTAGACGGAGATTGTAAACGTGCTGTGTCGACTCACCCTTTCTGGTACTTCCCATAGCAATTGACCGAATTTCAGAAGTTCACATTTTCCCTCGCATTTTTATCCATTGGATTTGTATATAATGCTAGGCATATTTTAAAAAATTCGAGCGACTGACCATGCCTCATGTATGTAGTACAACACTTTCAATAAGTCATTTGTAAACATGTTTTCATAAATAAATTGCACTGCCACACTGCTTCTGATACCATCCATAAAAAATTACAGATTTAAACCATACGATTACTTTCGTATATTGATAGCTTACTAGTAATTGTAGTGAATTCATCCAAATTTGGCATACATTATGCCTTTGGTACAGTGAGTTTTGGGAACGTAGACGAAAGGCATTGTCGCGACCCTCATACAAAAGTTATCCAAATTTAATTCTTCGGCTGTAATCCGTAATTCGTAGCCTGCTGTTACTTAAAGTTTTGGCAATTACATTGCATTGTAATATTTCGTAGAATATTACAAAATGAAACGAATGATCCCGCCCTCCCATACAAATTACATAATTTTACCCACATATTCCTAGAATCATATCTTTTGTTCAATTGCAAGAAATTAAATATAATTTAGAATGCGTCTAGTACTAAGCAAACTTAGCTCTGCGAATGAAAATGGAAGAGTAATATTTAAGAAATCTAACGACTCACCACGTCCATCCTGGCAATGCTCACATTTTTACACCAATGTAAAATTATGTTGCGTGATGGTATATGTAAGTCAGTTCACCTGACTGAAAACTCTATGAAAGAACTTTAAGTTCACAATGCTTTCAAAATTTTTTCATATTTGCCAAAACTGTCGCGGTTTCTATTATTGTTGCTGTTGGTATAATCTACATTAGTGATGTTTTTGTAAATATCTCGCCCCTCTTGTTGTTGTCACTGAAGCTTACTTTCCGACGGACACATGAACACAAATCATGTTTTACATTTCCGTTTGAACGCAGGATAACAATGTATATGTATATGTAAATGTGTATGAGCAGAGAGCTAGACGTTGCACATATTTACACATGTACATGAACATGTATGTAAACTTGAACAGCACATGATCAAAACTGTATGTATTTGTTCATCATTCGTACAATATTATTTATACTTATTGATCAACTTTTTGGTATTGATCGACTGATTTCTTTTGTCACGTATGCAAAAAAGATTAAAGATCAATTAAACATGCAAATGTTGAACTTTCTGAAGAGTCATGCTATTGCCAAATCTCAGCCGGAAATATTGTAAATTAGCATAATAAAATCAGTGCTGACTAATTTATAAACGCATCAATATTAGAGTCACCATTACTTCTACTAGCTTTCGCATGCATTTGTTATTAATAAGTTACAAATTTTGATACACAATAATGCCCTTTACAAAGAAGTCAGTTAAAGGTGGTAATCTGGGGATAAAGTTTTCGTCCAAAAATAAATTTTCAGATACATCTACCGTTCCAAGCAATAAAGTGGGAGATGTTGAACTGAGTAGAAGAATTATGATGTCAGCTAACGTGGGAATGAAATCTCTTCTTCCACAATGCAATTATTAAAATTCAAACTTTACCCGATAGTCTTTTTCTTGATTTTAAAATTGGACCACAAATGTTTCATATAATATCTTTTTGCAAATAAGTTTTTTAATTTATTCTGAGGGGCTTATGAAGAACTCGCAATTTAAATTAAAAGTATAAAATTTGAAAAATTATCAGAGAAGCACGCCATTTATTCGTCAATTGAAAGCAACATAGAAAAATATTTTTGTTGCTACAAAAGTGTAAGGATTTGGTAAATTTTTCTCAAAAATTAATATAATGGGGCGAAATTAAAAACTTATATAAAGACCAAATTTTAGAAATTCAGTTTTTTTACCGCAACTCCACATTTGAAAACTGGAGTAACTTAATTTTTGTCCATGGATTTGTTTAAAACGATCGGTAGAATTTCAAAAAAACACG
>JAHXMU010000724.1:52690-153454 GCA_019455685.1 Philornis downsi | reverse complement strand
CCGTTATAACGGTCAACCAACAACAAGCAAAGACCCAAGAGGAGGAGACAACTCACCAACAACAAGCAAAGACCCAAGAGGAGAAGACAACTCAAGCAACTCAACAACAACAACAAGCAAAGACCCAAGAAGAGGAGACAACTCAACAACAACAAGCAACGACCCAAGAAAAGGAGACAAGAAACAAACAAGTAAATATAAAAGAAGAGGCGATTGCAGTAAGTACAAAAAAAAATGTACATATGTAAAGGGGAGAACAAAATTATTCGCGCAAATCAATAATATATTGTAAATGAATATGTTGATAGACCCAATTGGACTTTTTTGACATAATGGAATTAGAATCGCGAAAATAGAAAAATTTTTTGCAAATATTTTATTCTTCAAATATTTGAAAAATTATTCCGGTACATTTCGACCCAAGATGCATAATTTTGGAAGGCTCTCGCTAGTGGTCTCACGCTTACCAAGACAAATTGAATAAATTTTGCTGGCATAAAATCTTTTGAATTTATTCGGAAAAAATCAACAGTCTGCGTCTCTGAACAAAGGCAAGAAAAACACCATTTCGCTTGAGAATCTAATCTTTTGCCTCCTTACGCTATCACCTAGGCGAATAATAACCAATACCTTGTTTTTGACATCTTGTTTATTGGAAACTTAAGTATTTTGTTTGTCAAACGAAATTTTTTTATTTCGGATTTTGGAAATCAATCCCTTGAAAGTAATTTTTTGATTTTCATCAAAACAAAATGGCGAAGGAAATTGCTAACAGATTTATGAATTGGGTTAACGATCTGGCAGACTTCGAGAGCATGTGCATCATTAAAGGGGATGAAAGCATTCATGCGTTGGAAATATATAGGGTGGAACTAAACTCCCTATGGGACCAAGTGAAAAAGGCTTATTTAGATTGTCGAGATGTGGTACCTGCTGAAGGAGACAAGCCGATAGATCAGGGTAAAGTCCGCGCACACTACAGAGAAGCTCTTCTCTGTTATAAACGCATACTGAGCTCTCTTAACGAAAAGATTGAAACGATGTCGGAATACAACGCGCAGGAAAAATTGGAGCGAGTTTCACAGACGATGCCCATCAACAATGAGGTGGACTTAGCTCCGGTCTTGAAACTTCCACCCTGCGATACGGAAACATTTCTTGGAGGTTATCAAGCATGGCCGAGCTTTAGGGATTTGTTCTCCACTCTGTATATAAAAAATCTAAGGTTGAGCAAAGTCGAAAAATTATTTCATTTAAAACATAAAACAGCGGGAGAAGCACGTGAAATAATTAGCCACGTACCCTTGACGCACGATGGTTTCGACATTGCATGGCAAATTTTAATGGATAGGTTTGAAAACAAGAGAATGCAAGTAAATGATCAGTTGAAGAGTCTGTTCAATTTGCAGAATGTTTCGGCAGATTCGGGTTCTTCAATTCAGAAATTACAACGAACGGTTAAGAGTTGCATTCAGACTTTAGAAGCATTAAAAATAGACACCAAAGGTTGGGACCCAATCCTAATCTACCTTTGTTCCACAAAATTGCCTAGAACTTTTTTGGAGGAATTTGAAAATGGTTTGGAGGATTGCTCATCGATCCCACCTTGGACCAAGTTCGACGAATTTTTAACGCACAAATTTAAGACCCTTGAATCAGTGGGCAATATAAAACCAACTTCTACAAAAAATAGTCAGTCTAGATCTGACTATAGCAGAAATGGAAGACGATTGAGCACTTTTCAAACAAATGTTGCTCAAAGTACACAACCCTCAGGGGTAAAACACAATAATGCAATATCGCAAAGGGAATGTCGTACTAAAAATGAGCAAAGCTGCCAACTTTGCAAACAAATTCATTTTTTACGAACATGTCCAAAGTTTATCGAGAAGAACGTGAATGATCGCATTCACTTCGTGAAGGTGACGCACTCATGTTACAACTGCCTTTTATTGGACCACGGAGTAAAGGATTGTAAAAGCCGCTATTGTTGTAGATATTGTAATCAAAGACATCATACTTTGTTGCATAAGGGTAACGAGACCAAAACTACAATGCAAGTCCTAGTTAGAGATGAAGTACGCCCTAGTACCAGTGCTGCAGCTCTAACTACTCTCATACAGTCCACATCGATTTTAGACCCTCCTGATACCTTAGCCTTGACACTTCAGGAGGACAGTGTCAATAGTGTTCGACCTCATACCACTTTGTTATTCACTGCCATAGTACAAATTGAGTCTAGAGGACAAAGATATGACGCTCGGGCGATTATTGATACTGGTTCACAATCCACTTTTGTTTCCGAGAAACTCAAAAATCGTTTAAAACTCCCGACACGAAGAAATCTAGTTCATGTTATTGGCTTAAGTCAAATCGTAGCTGAAACCAGTACCGAAACGTGTCTTTTCAATTTGTGTTCACCTGTGGATCCTAGTTTTGAGTTGGAAGTTTGGGCACCTGTCTTGAAGACCCTTCCTTCCAACTTACCCTCACAAACTCTTGAACAGAGTCAACTCAGTTTAGCTGCAAAACTTGAACTAGCAGACCCTACTTTCTACGCAAGTAGACCCGTTGATATTCTAATTGGCATGGATATAGGACCCTTCATATACACTGCCGGCGTTCCAATGCAGTCCCTCGGATCTCTTTTGGCCCAAAAAACAGTGTTTGGGTGGATCATTGGGGGGCCGGTTTATCAGAAGAATTGTAATGACTGCCCTATATCGCTTTACAAATCAATTTCGATTGAGAACATCCTCACACGCTTTTGGGAGGTGGAGGAGACTCCAAAAAATGTGTTACGATCAGAGGAAGACATTTTGTGCGAAGAAAACTTTAGAAGAACAACTCGTCGGAATTCAGCGGGAAGATACATCGTAACCCTGCCCATTAAAAAATGTGAAGACCTGGGGAATTCCAGAAATATTGCCCTGGCACAATTCTATAGAATGGAGAGGAAGCTGATGAAGACACCCGATATCAAAGATCAGTATGACTCAACCATCATGGAATATTTGGAGTTGGGACACATGAGGAAAATCTCGGCACAGGAAATAGATGACAAGCCGCATTATTATCTGCCACATCATGCCGTCATCAGACCGGATAAAATAACGACAAAGCTCAGAGTCGTTTTTAATGCCTCAAGTCCTTCATCTAACAGAAAGAGTTTGAATGACAATTTGTTTCCAGGACCCGTACTCCAGCAAGATCTTGTCCTACAAATTTTGAAATGGAGATTTTTTAAGTACGCATTTAACGCTGACGTTACAAAAATGTACCGTCAAATTCTCCTGGACCCCACTCAAACTAAATATCAGCGAATTTTGTTCAGAAAGTCTCCAAATGACCCGGTAGAAGATTTTGAATTACTGACAGTAACATTTGGAGTGAACTGCGCCCCATTTCTTGCCATTCGGACACTTCAGCAGCTAGCAGAAGATGTAGGAGAATCCTATCCCTTAGCCTCTAGGATTATTCGACAAAATTTGTACGTAGATGATATCTTAGCAGGTGGTCATACGGTGGAGGAGGCAATAAAGTCTCGAAAGCAGCTAGTTAATGCCTTGAATTCAGCTGGTTTCGAACTAAGGAAATGGGCGTCAAACGAACGTTCGGTGCTTCAGAATCTATCTTTGCAGTCAATCTTGCCTGTAGATTGGTTGAACTTATCGGAAGCTTCCTCAACGAAAACTCTTGGCATTCGATGGAATATTTCCACCGATACATTTGCACTTACATCTCCTGTTGCTGAGGAAAGAATCTTACCTACCAAACGAGAAGTACTATCAACAATAGCCAAGCTCTTCGATCCATGTGGATGGCTTGCCCCAATAATAGTAGTAGCAAAACTAATAATGCAACAAATTTGGCTGGACAGAATCGGCTGGGACGATCCTTTGAAGTGTACCACTGCACTAAATTGGAAAAACTTTGTTAAAAACTCTCCTTCAATTAACACCATAACTGTTCCCAGATGGATTCACTTCACACCAACAAGCGTGGCTGAAATTTATGGATTTTGTGACGCATCGGAGAACGCATATGGAGCAGCACTCTACATTCGCCTAGAACATGTTGATAAGTCAACCGATACTTTCTTGTTAGCTGCTAAAACCCGTGTTGCGCCTATTAAGAAAATTTCTTTACCCAGACTCGAGCTATGTGGAGCTGTTCTACTATCAACCCTAGCAGCTGCGGTGATTCCAAATATCCAAATCTCGAATCTATCGACACAATATTGGACAGATTCCACTATTGTCTTAGCTTGGCTCAAGAAACCTCCTTGCTCATGGAGTACGTTTGTTGGAAATCGAGTCTCCGAAATTCTAAACAACGTGGGGCATGGAAAATGGCGTCATGTTGATTCAGGAAGCAACCCAGCGGACATTGCAAGTCGAGGATGCTCACCACATGATCTAAAATCAAAGCCTTTGTGGTGGCACGGTCCCCACTGGTTAAAACTCCCAAAAGATCGGTGGCCAATTTACGAAGCTGGAGAGGACACGGATTTAGAAGCAAAACGAATAAAAGTACTCACAACGACAACAAGTGAGGATTTGTTGCTTCGATTTTCAAAACTATCGCGAGCTTATGCGGTTTTGGCTTTTGCGCTACGATTTTGGAAAAACACTGGCGCAAGAAAAGCAAAATATTGCCTCAAAAGTACATCGATAACTGCTGATGAAATTGGAGATATTAAAATTCGACTTATTGTTCTAACTCAAAAGATTTATTTTGCAACTGAATATCAATCTTTGACTCAGAAAAGCCGAATTTCGCCTAGTAGCAATCTTTTAACTCTTAATCCGTTTCTAGACCCAAAGGGTGTTATTAGAGCCAATGGCCGTCTTGTCCACTCAACCGCTTTAACATACAATGAACGTCATCCAATCATTTTACCATATGCAGCTCGATTGACTCAGTTGTTAGTAGAATATGCTCACAAAACAACAGCCCACGGGGGAAATCAGTTATTAATTCGCACTTTGAGATCTGAATTTTGGATTTTTAAACTCAAAACTCTTGTAAAAAAGGTGATCCATCGATGCAAAATTTGTTTGCTCTACAAAAAGGAAACCCAGAGTCAGATTATGGCAGCACTACCTCCAGAACGTACTACGCTGACTAGACCTTTTTTGAACACTGGAGCTGATTTTGCTGGTCCGTTCGGTATTAAGAATTATACTGGTCGCGCGTGTTTGGTAACCAAAGGCTATGTTTGTGTTTTTGTCTGTTTTTCAACAAAGGCTATACATTTAGAGGCTACGAGCGACTTGTCGACCCAAACGTTTTTGGCAGCCTTCTCGAGATTTATTGGTCGTCGCGGGTGTCCAGCTAGAATGTATTCGGACAACGGAACGAATTTTGTTGGAGCAGCGGAATTGATTCGAAAGGACAGGATAGAATTCATGAAATCTCTTCAAACCAGCACCCTAGAGCACATTCAGTCAGAATTTCGAGTGGAAGTTTATACCTCCAGGCGCTCCTCATATGGGCGGCTTATGGGAGGCAGGAGTAAAATCATTCAAAACTCACTTACGCAAACTTATACCCACTATGAATTTCACTTTTGAAGAATTTTCGACTTTATTGGCCCGTATCGAATCTTGTCTAAATTCTCGACCCTTAAGTCCCGCTAGCGATGACCCTAGTGATCTCCAGCCATTGACTCCTGGTCATTTTCTGATTGGTACTCCTATGCTCGCTCCTGCAGAACCAGACATGTCTGGTTGTAGTCTATCCCTTGCCAACAGGTGGAAACGGCTCAAAATCATATCACACTATTTTTGCCAAAGATGGAAGGCGGAATACTTAAAGGAATTGCATCGCCGAAACAAGTGGAAACACCAAAAGGAAAATGTTCAAGTGAATGACCTTGTCGTCATCAAGGAGGAGAGACAGTCCCCTAATGATTGGAAGCTGGGTCGGATTACAAAAGCATACCCAGGCCCAGACCAGAACATTCGCGTCATTGACATACGTACGGCAAACGGCACCATTACTAGACCCATAACGAAGGTCGTCAAACTATTTTCGGACTGACTAGAAATTTGCATTTTAATTTCAATCGCAAAACATTTTAACAATAATGTTTTTTATACCCCTTTAGGCATGGCCGGTTATTTACCACGCCCAAGTCGATCACAAGAGGAAATTGACCGATTGACTGAACGCCGTGCTCGTCATCAAGATCGGAACCATCGACCCCACGAGCCACGACACAGGCCAGGAGACTGGCAATATTCTTGTGGTCTATGCCAAGAAGACCACGCTCTCAGATCATGCCCAAGGTTTCGGCAGTTAACGCCATATCAAAAATATGAGACGGTAGAACGAAGGGGATACTGCCGGAACTGTCTAGCTCGCAGCCACCTAGCCCCGGATTGCCCTAACGCCATAGGGTGCCATAAGTGCGGGAGACGGCACCACACTATGCTCCACGGCGCACAGCAACTCGAGGAACATTTACTCAGTGGACACAATGACGAACAACTGTGCCGAAGGTCAACCGTTTTCATACCCACTGCCATGGTACAGATGGCTGAAGAGAGTAATGGTTCGTGGGCGTCTGTGCGAGCGCTTCTTTGTCCATCATCTGTGGCCTCCAGAATTGCCTCATCAACCGTTCGACGCCTGGGTCTGGCAGCTTATAGGCAAGGTGCCTCTCGATTCGTCACAGTGCGGGTAAAATCAATCCATAACCAAAGGGATTGGGTGTTGCAGGTCAATGCAATCGTCACAAATGAGTTACCTCGACGACCCTATTTGGACCCAATTATTGAAGACCCAACTACAGACTTCAGCCATGACACAATTGCCGATGTGGACCCAAGGAGCAATGTTCCTATTGATATTGAGCTTGGCGCTGATGTGTACCCTTCTATACGTCGCGATGGCGTCATACGCACGGAGCTGGGGCGAGTAGAGGCACACAAGACAGCTCTCGGTTATGTCTTCATTGGACCAACACGCAACCACTAATATACATTACAACCAGCTATTTAGATTTAAGCACAAAAAGAAAATGAATTTGTTAGAATTAAATCGAAACGTGAAAATGAAATATTCTTTGTAAAATTATTTTGATAACTGAAATCATAATGTTCTTTTAAAACTAATTGCATAACTTAAGTCAAAATGTTCTCTTTAAAACAAATTTAATTATCACAGGTCCACGGGGGGCCGGAATGTTCAGAGATGTGCTCTATTAATCCAACATCACTATGAATGCTAGAAATTGGAGCATTCATGTAAATAGCGAGCCGTATGTACTTAAGTACACACACACATGCGTCGCTCAGTTGCATTCCTAACTGTTTGCTGCTATTGTCATTTTCTTCACACATTCCTTTTCAACCGGCAAAATCTCGATGTGCAGCAAAAAGGAATGTGCGAAAAGTTCAATATTTTAGTCTAGTTTTGGTCGTGAATGCGTGCGCAGCTGTGTCCTCCGTGGTCTTAGACAAAAAAAACAAAAACAAGTGAACAAAAAATAAGTGACAATAAACAACAACAAAAAAACAAAACAATTCTCTTTTTTTTAACCAACACAAAAGCTAGAACATTAAACACCCTGAATGAATCCAGTGCCTTCTCGCAAGATAATTGAATACGTTTCTGGAAGGAGAGTTTTTTTTTTATCTAAAATCACCCCAAGATATTTAACATCATATTGAGTTTCTATGTTGTTACCTTTAAAGTATATTGGTCTCATAGGGATTCTTTTCGGAGATTCGTTGAAAGGGAAAATTATGCTTTGGGTTAATTTTCCATTTTCCACTTTCCACTTTTTAAACATTCCTTATATTTCCGAGGAAATAAAAAAATTAAGCAGGTCATATGTATCGAAGTTGTCCTCCCACTCAAACCCACTCGCTCAAAACCTTCAACATTTTCCCGGTCATATACGGCTAAGTAGAAAGGACACGCTAGACTTGGTCCGGTGATAAACAGTTCTGCTGGCCAAAAACAAGATCCGGCAATGGCAGGATACTTTTCTTTAAGATAGGATTAAGATTTGAATACATATTGTAAATTTCGAAAGAAAGATCCAATAAAGAAAATGAATGAAAAAAAAACTTTCCACTTTCGAAAATTTTAGGCGTTAAAAAACAGTTAATAAAGTGGTCAGAGATGAAATCGTCACATAAAAAATGACTAAAAATAAAACCATCTGTGCATCCCCTTAAGATAGTACCCGCACAAAGTGTTGATATATTTTGAAACTCGTTTTTTTAAAACAAAAAAAAAAAAAAAAAAAAACGGCCGCCTTGAGGCAAATGTCAGAAATTGATACTATATATATGAATTCTATCTTGGAACAGAATTTACGAAAAATAATGTCATTGCGTAGATTCGATAGCTGTGACTGTAGATTAAGCCGTATTGCCCGAAATCTGATTTATTAGAAGCTCAAGCGAATATGACATAAAAACAGCATATGTCTCATAAAGTGATTGAAGTCAGAATCGTGGAAAGAGAATCCACCATCAGAGCTAAGTTGCAGAGAAATTCAACTTCTGCTTTAATTTTTACTTAAAGTAACTGAAATTTGCTTCACAAAAAATATGTTTCGTGACGGTTTTGATATTGCAAATTTATTAAAAGTCAATTAGAAATGCATACATTTGTTAGGTTCTTACCTTCATTCGGTTCTTTTTACCAAGTCATAATGAAACAGATGTTTTGATTCGAGTACCTCAAACGGAAATATAGTTGTATGCAAATCCGTTTGTCAGTCTGAATCAGAACTGAAATCTTATATATTTGTGATTTTTGCAGGAGAAAAAGATATGGTGCCAAATTGTGAAAGCTAAAAAGGAGCGTAAAATAATTTAAGTTGTGATTTTAAAACACCCTCTGTAATTTTCACAGAATTTTAAAGATCTGTGTGTGCTGTCTAAGTTGAAATGAAATACACACTAAACATTTCACAAACTTTCTCAGAATTAGAATGATTTGTAGGTATATAAAACAAAAACTAAATGCAATAAAATTTTGATTTGGCTGTCGGTTGCTAAAATTGAAATGTTACATGAGGTATTAATGAAACTGTGTTTTTTTATTTGAAAGGCTCGAAATCAATTGCGACTTCATTACGATCTCATTAGAAGTAACATATCGAGAAATTCGAAAGCAGTGCTCGATTATTTTGGGTGGACTGAAGACACGTGATCTGCGGAGTCGCCTCGCTTTCCTATCAAACAGGGAAATCAATAAAATTATGAAATTCCGCATAGTGGAAGGGTAAGCTATACGAGGTGCGTTCAAAAAATAGGGTAAATTTTCAAATTTCACTGGCTACGTCCATTCGACCTTCGATTATTATTTTTTCTTTTTTATGTTGGTACACTCGTCTAGAAGATATGTTGACGGTTTTATCCACATAGCGTAAATAAGACAAGTGTTTTACATGTTTGGCAATTTTCTGCTATCGAAAAAAGTGGATCAAAGAATTTGCATCAAATTTTGTGTAAAAAACACTTGAAATGATGACTGCGGCATACGGCGAGAGTACACTAAGTCAAAAAATAATGTGTACAAGTTGTACAACCTTTGCACAGAAGGTCGAGAGGATGTGAATGACGACGCTCGCTCTGGGCGACCCAGCACATCAACAACCGATGAAAACATTGAGAAAGTGAAAAAAATTGATTGGAAGTGAAAAAAAATCGGTTGGCTCATGCCATGCAATCTTTTCGGAAATTTTGGGCATGAAGCGTGTGGCAGCGAAGTTCGTACCAAAATTGCTGAATTTTGACCAAGAACAACGTCGCATGAGCATCGCTCAGGACTTGTTGAATGACGTCTACGATGATCCAAATTTGCTTAAAATGGTCATAACTGGTGACGAATCATGGGTATATGGTTATGACATCATAACCAAAGCCCAACCGTCCCAATGGAAGAGACTAGGAGAGCCAAGATCAAAAAATCACGCCAAATTAGATGAAATGTCAAGGTTTTGCTCACTGTTTTCTTCGATTACCAAGGCGTAGTGCATCAGGAGTTCTTACCACAAGGTCGCACGGTAAATAAAGAGTATTACCTTAAACCTAAGCGCCGTTTGCGTCATGATGATGCACCTTCTCACTGATCTTTGCTTGTGAGAAAATTTTTCGGTCAAAAACAACGCCGCTATCATGCCTCAGTCACCGTATTCATCAGATTTGAACCCCTGCGACTTGTTCATGTTCCCAAGATTGAAGAGACCCATGAAAGGACGGCAGTTTGTGACATTTGAGGAGATATAAACCGAATCGCTGAGAGATCTCAGGACATATCAAAAAGTGCATATCAGAACTGCTTTGGGGATTGGGAAAAAGGCTGGCACCAGTGTATTATATCTGAGGGAGACTACTTTGAAGAATATAAAATAAAAATTGATAATTAAATGAATAGTTTTTGCGAATGCAATGAAAATTCACCTTTTTTTTAACTACCTTGTATACTATATTTGCCTTTCCTGAAATCTTGATGAAAATTGTAGCCATTTTATGAACTCTGTCATGCCGTTAAAAACACTCTTTGTTCTAATTTCATTTCAAATATTTAAATTCGAATTCAATTCAAGAACAAGTGTACATCTAAAATTTTGTACGCACGTAGATGGCAAATACATGCACAAATATACTCGAATGTAGCTAAACAAATTTCTGTTTATAGAAATGTTTAGCAACTACATGATTTTTAGTTATTTGCTGACGTTGGACGTTTGTTGTTGTTTTGCTTATTTTGCAGTGGTGTACCAATACAAGATATTCATTTCACAAAAAAAAGAAAAAAATTAAATTTGAAAATTTTAGTTACAATCCTCTTCGACAATTACACTTTTGCCACTACATATGAATACAGGGATACTTCCATGCAAATGAAAAATGTTTGTTGTTTGTGCGAATTTCTATGTAATGTCACAAATATATTAATATGTAGGTATAAATAAATGTTTTGTGTTCACACAAATGGATACATCACAGAAATGAAAATCCACACTGCTCTAGTTTAGAAAGAGGAAAAATTATAACATATGCGTAGTTTGTCAGTTGCTGTCGTTTAACGACACATATGAGGACATATAAAAATTGCATCCTATCTGATATGTAAATAAATAGAATATCCAAACCATAGAATCTCTAAATGTCCTGTATGAATATGTTATTTTTTTAATGGAATCTTTTGACCAAAAACGATAGGCTAATGTAGAATATTGGATTTCTGATAAGATTATACTATCAAAATGTTGCAAATATCTTAATTTTATTCACGTTACCTGTTCATCGGCAATGAGCAGTAGTAGATAACAGAGGTGGCGGAAATTCTTCATCCGAAGAAATGGAGTTGCATATTTGATACTGTAAAAATTTAGCACCCAGAAGAATCCTTTTTTAAAACACCATCAGGTTTTGACTAAATGTGTTTCATGACCTTTTAAGTCGATTGAACTATGTCCACTTGTCTCATTGGCTGGATGCCTGGCTCAATGGTAGACAATATAGCCGCCATAAATCTGTATGGAATTTCTTATAACTTGTAAATATTTGTTTCTAATACAGTCTATACTTTACCCTTTAACTCCTTATTGGTGTGTTGCATTAACTGAAACACAGGGTGGCGCACGAATCGTGCTACAAACACGAAACGAGAACCAATGGGGGCCGTTATTTGAAGATGTTGAAGCAGTTTTTTTACCCAAAACTATACCGAAGATGTAACCGTTTCAGCAGCATTTGGTTTAAGCAAAATGGAGCAACAGCACACATAGCCAAACTGATTATGGCGGAGCTCCAACGAAAATTCCCAAACAAATGAATATCCACAAACTCCATTTTCTGCTGGCCCTTAAGGCCACCTGACCTGACTGCACCAGACTTTTTTTTATGGGATTGTGTTAAGCAAAAGGTGTACAAAACGAGACCAAGGAAATTTAACTGAATTGAAGCAGTCCATTAAAACAATAATTGAATGAATAATTTTCTGATCATTTGTCGCATATGCGTGAATGAGCGTGCAGGTTATTTGCGGTCTATCATCTTCAAAATCGATAAGTTATATAAGAAAAATTTAATTGTTTATACAGCAGCAAAACAATAAATAAATGAAATACATTGATTATATAAAAAAAAAATAATTTTATTTTTAAAATTCTGTCGTTTCTGTGAAATTTCTAATTGGTAGTAACCTAGACTTTTGTCCATTATAGTGATTTACAACTTTCTATAAAATTGCAAAAAATCGGACTGCTAATCAATCTCTTTCTGGCGCCTCTCATAAAAAATAACCGATTTAGTCTATGTATTTTTAGCTTCGAACCTCGTACTATCTCTAATTTTCCATACACCCGGCACTCGGTGAACTCAGTTTGAAAGTGAAAACGGACTGCATTGTGATACTTCCCATACATATTAACCGACTTATCGACATTTACGTTCCCCTTGTAAAATATAATCCGAGGATTGAAGCTGCTTGAAATGTTACTAATTATATTTCATTGTATATATTTATTATTATTAATCTTTATTTATTACTTGTTTATTATTTATTCAAAATATTTATCTGCCACATACAAGATAACAATTTTTTAATTACAGTATGTGATTTGTTTTACAAGAAATATACTCGTAGGTTTAGAACATCCAATTTATAAATGCAATAAAACAGTGTTAAAGTACTATAAAGTAAAAAAAAAATGCAACAAAAAACAACAATTTATTATTAAAAATTATTATGTTAGAAATTGGAAATTTAAAAAGTTATGATGGAGTTGTAAGGATTTGATTAGAACCCCGCAAATAATTTATTGTTGAATAGCATACAAAGCGTTGCCTGTCTTTTTGGATCATAAATGAGTAAAGAGCTGTAGGAACGTTCAAATTTATCAATGACTGCCGCATAGATACCGCTATGCAGTGGTCTGGCTTATGTTAAACTGGGAGTCATCGGTCGATTGCCTAAACTTCAGGAACCTTCACAATAAAAAGTTTAGCGGCGACAGCGACTTCATTATTGTCCAATTACAAGTAATACGTGTAAGAATTCGAAAGCAGTGTTCCTTGCCTGTTACTTGGATGGTTACAGTGTCCGTTGCCTGTTACAAATACTCCAAGAACATAGTTCTCAGTGGATTCGTTCACGCATCTCTGAACGAGCATCCAAACATCCTCAACACTAAAGCCGTATTGAAAAGGGCACATGTTGTCAATGACTCTCCCACTTACTCTTTGCACTATTATTATTTCCGGTGCTTTTCCAAGCATTGGACGCAGGTATGACAAAACCAATACAGAAATTTCTATCGGCACGAAAGTGTGAATGGTAACAAAAGAGGCCGGATAAATTTCTAGGTTCTAGTAAAAAAATAAGAAAAAGTAACAACTGACTTATGTTTATGGTAAAGACTTCCTTTCAACCAAGCTTCCAGAATTTCTGGTGAGTCACTGTCGATACGCCCTCGTATAGCTTGGCTGCTATCGAATAAAGCTGACCCCCCTTTGGGCAATTGCTTCCTTTAAGCGGTCCAATTGTTGACACTTCAGATTCAAATTATGAATTTACCCATAGAGAAGCAGCTTATAGAGGAAGTGATATCCTGTCACTATGTTTGACGCTGTCGGTGATGATTTATTTTTAATGACCTGTCAACATTCGACCGACTTTGTTCCGAATCAGGAAACGCTGCACATGGATATTCGGTTCATAAGTTTTTTTTCGCATTAACACATGTGACATCAACACATTGAACTTCATTTTGTATCCAGCCTTTTTCAAGGTCCTTTTCCACGCGGGTTTTTGTGAAATGTTTAGCTACTGAGCAATCGAAACAATTTTTACATGACCGTCGAACTTGACGATTTTCTTTATTTTGCAAACATTTTTGACAATCAGCCTTCCAGAACGCGCTTATATCTTTAATATTAAAATTCAAATTTATTTTAAATTTATTTGAAATGAATTCGACGAAACTAAAGTTCCGCGTTATTAGTTGTTACAGTATCGGTTTCATGATTATTACATTTTCAGCCGCTTGGCTTACGTTGTTACCTTTAATAAAGAAAAACTGACGTCCATATTTGATCCGAGTTCCAACAATGCTTAGTTAAGCAATCACAAGAGGCCTGAGGAGTTGTTTGTGTACGAAAAATGTTCTTCTAACGTCGTCTGGCATAACCTGTTCGCACTTACGCAGCATGAAATACAGATTGCTAAGGCTACCTATTGGAAAAGTAATAGGTGTCGTTTTAGTGTGCCTTATATTTATATACTTGTATGGTATTACATTTTCTTTATTTCTTTCTACAAAGGGGCCAAAATTTTCATATGCGCCCGAAGCCCTGATCGTCATCAATCCGACATTGCATGTCCTTTAATTTTGTTTCATAGCATGGGGGTACTTTACCAGTTGGTATACAAGAAAAAAAATATATTTTCGTATGAACTGAAAATGAGTACGGTCAGAAACACCTTTACATTTTAATTCAATAAACTGGAAATGTGCACATACAAACTGGAGACGATCAAGTATTATATTATTTTTCAACTGTGGAAACATGTAAATATTGTACGAACTACCAACAAGACTATAAACATAATCATGCAATTTTTTCCGTTTCTACTATATTATATAGAACTTAACGCAGTACATCCATACATGATAGACATTCCCTACATATGTTGCTCCGATTTTCCTCCCTTACCAGAAAACACAATCACTAAACTCAAAACAAAAAAAAAAAAACAAAAATCCAAAAATGCACAAAGTATAAACTCAACCAGAGTGAAAAGTTTATTTGAAATATTCGCTTTGGGGTTTAATTTCCATGTCAGCAACAATATCGGTACAAAGTTATGCCAAAATTGAATAACGCCAACAACAACGACAGCAATAACTTTAAAATTAATATTGTAAAATGGACATGAATACCAAAGGTTAGAATCTGCTGGTGCTTGTAGAGCTGGCAGAAAAAAGAACCGAATGTTACATCATATACGTAGTAAGCTGCCAAAGCAACCATAGAAAGAATTATAGTAACAAAATGAAAAAGTAAAATGCATAGTTGTGCAAAACTTTATGATGTTATATTTATAATGTGAGAATTTTCGTAATAAGCAAATATTTGATGTTTTGTGGTTAATGTTCCAAAACAATTTTGATGGAATATACATTGTTTTAACTTACGTAAGTTGCCACGACAAAAGGTTTGTAGAGCTTGGCATTAGTTCTACAGTTCTATAAGAACTAACATAGAATTAAGGAATCTGTACCACTTTAATCTGCAATCGTGATGGTGACTCTCAATGTAAAATTGAACATAAATTTCCCAAGTATTACTTAGTTAATTCTATAAAGAGACGAAAAAAAAAGACTTAAACAAAAAATTTATTTACTGATCAAATTTTAACGTTTCTTATGCGCCAGCCTATATAATCTGAAACGGCACAAAACGTTAATAGGACGTTGAAATATTCAAAATACCTTTTGACCAAATGTGTTTCATGACTTTTGCAGTCGATATAACAATGTTTGCATATCTTCTAATATTATAAATGACTCACCACCCTCTAACATCTCCCATAAATATAGACCGATTTTTAACATAATTCTTTCCTCATTACTTTGAATTCGTGAACTGTAAAAACATAAACTTTAACTTAGATGAAATCCACCTAAAAAATGCGCCCATTTTGAGGCGCATTAGTCCTCATATTCTCCGTTTCATATCTTTTTCTCAATTTCACTAAATTCTAAATAAGGTCGGAGAATGAAAGAATCGCAAACTTTTTAGTGTCTCCCATACAAATTGACAGATTTTACAACATTCATTTTTTCATTTGATATTTCCTATTAGTTGTCTACATTAACGCATACTTTTGCCCTGTTTATCGATTTACAATATATCCACTCACTTTCTGATAACTCCCACACCAAAGACCAGTTTAACCCAAACATTTACCATATGTACTCGTAAGTCAATTTTCCTAACTGAAATTTCTGTACAGGCTTTACAATCTGACCGCTTCTCAAACAATTTTCTGACCTGCGCCTTAGAGGAATAAACCGCGAAAGAAGCGACCATTTGCTACGAAAGATTCGTCACATAAGACCTGCATAGTTCTTATTACTACTATTGTAATCGCCTGTTTAAATCTTGTAAATTGTTTTTTAATGCCGCGATCACATTTACTGAACCTCTCCTTTCTAACATAAATCTACGCAAGTTCTTTATATAGGACGCTTTTTTAAGATTTAAGTTTTTCGGGTTGGCAGCACTGTTGGTAATGGCGTCTAAACGTCAACTGTCAAAGTGAAAAGTGTACAGTGTACTCTGCCATTTCATCATGGAATGACGAATGACCAACCACAACATCTAATATTTGGTGAAAGGGTCTTACAAAAGCTCAATGAAAATCCGTTGTTTTATCGAAAAATTGTGTTCAGCAATGAGGCTAATTTCTTGCTGAACGGAAACGTACACAAGCAAAACTGTCGCATCTGGTGTGATGACCAGTCTGGTGTAGTTTATGGGCTGGTGGCATCATCGGTCCATTTTTCTTCAGAGACGACAGTGGAAGAAACGTTACCGTCAACGGCAAACGATATCGAGTCATGGTACGGGATTTTTTTTTGCCCCAATTTGCTGAGTTGAGCTTGGTTGACATGTCGTTTCATCAGAACGGTACAAATGCCACACTGTTCGTGAAACAATGGGTACGTTAAGGGATGCATTTGGTGAGCAGCTTATCTCCCTATTTGGCCCCCAAGCCGGACACTATTGAAGCCTTACAGGATAACATACCACGCATTATTCGTGGAAAACAGGCTGGAATGCTTGAAAAAGTGACGAAAAATTGGAACTTCCAAATGGACATTTGGAGACGAAGTCATGGACAACATTTACATAAAATTATATTTAAAAATTAAATGGCAAAGACCAATTTATCGATTCTAATAAAAAATTTTTAATATGGCATGCAAATTTGAGTGTTTTATTCAATTTTTAAAAAAGCTACAATTACAAAATCACCCTGTAGATCGTCTAGTAAATTATCGAATGACCGACGTAATCCCAGCATTTATATGGCCTAAAAGTTATGCTAACTTTATGTACACTGGTGTAACTAATGAATCAATCTTGCGGTTTGTCTCTTGACGTATCTGCGTTATCTGTCCATGCACAGCATTGGTTTTTTTTTTTTTTTTCTAGCGATATAGCCGATCTATGATGACCTTTTCAACAAATGTTGTGAACGAATGAAAATGCGGCATGACTAGCTTTATTATTTTATTACTGTATTTAAATCGTAAAACTAAATAATTAAGCCTATTTATATTATGTGGACTTAATGCCACATAACTGTAAATGTGGATTATGGTTATATTTTAATATAATATTTTTTTCTGTGCTGTTAATGTTAACGCTGAAATCAAACCATTTCGCGATAATCCACAGCAATGGGGGAAACTGTGTTTCAAATTAAGTTAAGTGAAATGCTAATGAAAGTTTGCATGGGCGAATTACTCGTTAGTGACCTATTTAAATTTAGTTAGGCAAATTCATATCTATGTTTGCGCATTTAATATTAACATAACCAACTATTAAATTAAATTTTTCATGTGCAGAGCTTTCGCTTTATGTTTATTTACGAAACTCGTTATAAAACTATGTTAAAGTTAAAGATTTATTTTAATTTTTTTGCTAGATTTATTGTAATGGCTAAGAAGTCATTGCTTACGAGAGCATTGGGAATTGTAAGAAAATGAGAATTTTAGCCATATTTTCGCTTTTTATTTCAAAGAAGGCAAAAAAGCACAACGGGATATTTTTGACTTAAATGATTTGAATGCCTTACCAGAACTTTCGGGTTTCGCAAAATTCCGCTATGGAACATTTACGGTGAAGGATGACCATCGATGACCAAAGCAACACGTTTCCACTTGAGAAGTTGCCGACAAGCTGAAAGTGCGCGCGACCATTGAGAACCATCCAAAACTTCTTGGACTCTTTAAAAAGACCCACGTTTAGGTAGCACAGAAACTAGAGGAAATCCACTTAACCAACCGCATACTCGCTATCATTTCATTGCTTAAACATTAACAAAATGATAACTCTTTAAAACTCATTGCTACTGGGAATGAAAAATGGATTCATGGAACAATCTCAACCATAAGTCATCAATTTGGTGGGCTTTTAAAACAGTTGTTTGCTTTAAATATCTTTTAAGAAACCAAACTGTGAGTTCTAAGACCTATTGTTAACATTTCATAGACCGTGATGAAGTACTGCAAGAAAAAAATCTGTGTTGATAAGTTACTAAGTCATTATTTTCAACAACAACAACGGTAGGCTTCACATATTTAACCAAGCTCCGCAAAAATTAATTTAAATTTGGAGAGGAGGTGACACTGCATTCACTTTGTACCTCTGATCTGCTACCACTCGATCTTCATTTATCCTTCTATATACATATAGACGAGGATCCAAAAACTGAGTCGTGGCGGTAATTTGCTGGGAAGGGGTCAGAATGTCGCTTAAACCATGGCAAAATGTTTTTGAAATATTGCTATGCAGGCTGAAATTTCGGACTGTTGGACACAAAAACGTCTTTTTTTCTCTTCTCTTTGATGTCCTGACCAGGACATAATCGTATACCCCTTCCCGCACTCATAATGTACTTGTGTTCACCCTGGAGTTTTTGTCACAAATCAACGTTATAAAAATGATCTCCATCTAAGTCTCCGTTACAAATCCACATACGGTTGTATAATTTTCTGCGTGGCAACTTTATTATATATCACGACTTTTTCGCCGAGTGCATTTTTGTCCTTTTGCCATCCTGTATGACTGTTAAGTCAGTTCAATGTTTATCAAGAATACCCTCCATTCGGATAGAGATTCATTTATCTTCGTACATTGCAGGTGAACATCTTTAAGTTATGGTTCTTATAACATTTGTGGGAGTCATCAACATGTAGAGGGTTCCACTTCTTACTTTTCTTTTGTGTTTTTACTATAAATCATATTTTAGATAAGTGGTTTGTTATGGCCCCGTATCTGACGTTAGTATTAGTGCTGCCAACGACTACTAAGTTGACAAAAGAATTTAATTTCAGTAACAGGTAGTTACGGGGTTACCAAATTTTTCTCCTTGGTGTTTTCATTGTCAATACATAACTGATATTGAGTGGCCGAACCAATCATCAGGTTTTTGTCGCTCATATTAATTCCTGCCGATAGCAAGCATGACGTGGAATGGTTTCCAAGTACATGCAATGCATTTTGCATTTGGATGTCAATTGTAGCTAAAATACTGTATTCGATGCAATGACTTTCACAAAAGTTCAGTTTCGTTTTAGTTTTAATATTGTAATTTAATTTAATTACATTAGGAATTTGCTTGTGATTCAGTTATAAAACAAAAATTCAATTTATACATTGATTCATTACTCATCTGAGACGAAATTGGAAACCAATATTACAGATGTTACCTGTTTATCTCCGTCTTATTTTTTTCTTTGTTTTAGTTTTCACAGCTGTCTAAAAATGTTATCTGTTGAATGAATTGAAATATTTCAAATAAAGTACAAACAAGATGTACCTCAAACTGGACCAAAATTAAATATGTTTTTGATTTCGGGTGTTGTCTGGTCTCTGATGTATAAAACAGAAACAAAGTTCAATTCAATGTAATTGCTGAAATTGTTCGTCATCAAATTGATGTAACCAGTATAAGTTAACAGAAAATTGGCGAGTCTATCGGGGTTCGAAACCACTGTCATACAAATAATCAAAATATCCTGTCGCTGTTGGTTACATCCTGCGCTAATCATCATGCCACGGTTAGTAGAGATTTGCTAAACATATCCCTTATTTTTTGGTTGACAGAACGATCAGTAGATAGGCCACTAATCTGGTTCATACAACTGCATTAACATCTTCTGATTAATGTAGTGCACTGTTAAAACGTAGACCTCTTCCATTTTAGATTAGTACAAAATTGTAAATATTTAAATATGTAAACAGCACATATTATGCTTCAATATGAATGAACCAAAAATTTCTTTCCAAATATTTGTTGGACACTGGAATGTTTCATTACATTCTTATGCTTAACACATGAATGGTATTTCTCTTTACTTACAAAACAAATAACCCTTAACAACAGAATATCGTAATAAGTGAGAGAGAAAATATTGCTATTGGCACTTTAAACTTTGTCCAGAAGTAAAACTGCAGCAATCCAAAACGGATGGAATAAAAACTTTTATTAACTTTTGGCAGGCAATGACGTGGAACCAAGTTAGGCAAATATACGCCACCCCTTTTATTTCCAAAATGTTGTAAGAAAATGTATAAAAATTTTGTTTATTCATTTTTTTCTTGCTGCTTTTTCTACTGCTTGCATCCCAATGAGCTTTTCTCACATAATATTTGCGTAAATGTTTGCCAAAACGATTTTAGAATTGAAACAATTTAGAGAATTTTAAAACCTTAAAATCTCCAAAAATAAAAGAAATATTATGAGCCAGGAATGTGTTGGAAGTAACAAGGGTTGAAATGCAACAGCAAGCAGGATTTTACAATGTTGTTGAATGTAATGAAAACAATAAAATTTTATTTCATAACCACAATTGCCATACATGGGTGAAGGGAAAATTAGCAACAGCATGTGCAGTTAATGATGATGGCCACCTCTGTTGTAAATGGTTTGTTGACAGAGAATGCACCTTCGAATTTCCCGCGAAAAAATCCCTGGGAAACTGGCTGAGTTTCATTTCGTGTTTTTCGGAGAATTCCTACCGGGAAATCAGGAAAATTTTGTGATTACAAAAATGTTATTTATTACTAAAAACAAGATATTTTTATATCTTATACTTAGTTCATCCACATATGATATGACAGTGAGGATTATCATGTACAGGTTGGCGCACACATTGCAGTACAATAAGAAATTTGAATAACTTTTTGTTTAATCTATGTGTTTCATTTATTTATTTTTTATTGTGTAGATAATACAGTTTTATCTTATATAACTAATTGATTTTGAAAATGATAGATTGTAAATGCGACACCTGATCAGAAAATTATTCATTGCAGCCTGAAGAGTGGAAGTCAGGATCGCCTTAATTACTGTTTTAATAGAATGATTTAATTCAGTCAAATTCCTTGGTTTCATTTTGCACATAACCCCATTAAAAAAAGTATTTTCCAGTCAAATCAGGTGACCTTGAGCACCAATGGAAATTGGAGATTCTGGATATTAATTTGTTTTGGAATTTTTGTTGGAGCTCCGCCATAACCAGTCTGGCTATGTGTGCTATTGCTTCATTTTGCTGAAATCAAATGCTATTAAAACGTCTTTGGCGCAATTCTGGATAAAAAACTTCTTCAAATAGCGGTCTCTATTGGCAATTACTGTTACACTGTTGCACCATTCGTGCGTCATCCTCTATTATTAAGTGGTTTGCATATAAGATTTCATTACTATAAGCGCAAGTCTTTATTTGTTATATACGCTACTTTCGGCATCAAATTCATTCTTGGTATATATGTTAATTTTCGGTAACACTTTCGATATTTTATGCTTAACTGGTTCCTCTTTATTAGGCCTACATTGCATTTTTTGGAACTAAGTAAAATAACAATTGTTGCCTTTAACTTTTTTTGTCCCACACTACAAACTATTACCAATGAGACAAAACAAAAATTAGTTTTTGGGATCCGGTTTTCTTCTCGATGGCTGACCAAAAATTTGCTGGTCGCAACTGAAAACTTTTTAGATGATGATTTGAACTGGTAAAAATCAAACAATCCCTGAACAAAAGCCGTTTGGTGACAGGAACAAATTTTTTTTTTTGGCATTTAACGATTTTCGTAGGAAACAAAGGAAAATATCTCTTTCAAAATACAAAAACTTTAAAAAGGACGTTGTACAATAATAGACTGCAAGGCTCTAAAAAACTATTATATCTGTCATCTCTGACAAGAACTACTTAGGATCAATCCATATATATGTAGGATACATAGTTTTTGAACTTTAGTATCCAAACACAGTTTTTAGATTTGCAAAAAAACGTAATGTAGATTGCGCCTGGGAGAGAATTGGGGGAAAATTGTGTATTTCCCAGGTAATTTAAGGGCATAATAACTACGAATTTCAGAAAATAACTTTTTACTGCCTTCATGTACCGCATAAAGAATGTATACCTTAATTTTACTATAGACGATGTAACCATTTTTGCCCGTTTTCTAATATTTCACCCGTCATCATTCGAGTACTTTTAAAGTAGGAAATGTTAGTTATATCATTCATTTAGAAATATCAGCTTGAATTTTAGAAATGCGATTTTTATGTCCCGTACAAAAGGACGCATTAGACAAAAGTTACTACACAAAACTTCAAAATTTAGGCAAAAATAGCGTTTTATATTGCTTAATGCAACTGCGGACAGTGGGACACTTATCCCTAACCAATCAAGACTATATTCCACTCCTCTTATCATAAATCCTTACACAGTAATATCATCCTAAGCACTTTTACCATGACTGAGACAAATCGAATTTATTAAATATTTCGGGTAATAACCTTCAATAATTACATTAACAAACTTGATCAAGTTCTGCAAAGGATCATGGAATGTGCATCGCATGTTCTTCAACCGGCTTGAGTTTCTGTCTTGGTTGTCTCAGTCTTTTCTATTCGCTTTCTAAAGGAACGAAGTTTCAAATATACATTCTTCTCGTGGCATCCCTAATGTTATAAAAAATGTGCATTCCTAATTTCATTTCATTTTATCTTCATCCGTTTTGTTCGAAGTAACGGTATCACTTTTCTATAAAATTTTCCCTATTTTATTTCACACGAAGAAATATCACAGAATTTCATTCCTATTATGCATCTTTTCTGCATATGAAATGAGCTCAACAAGTTTCGCTATTCTAGCCTTAACCGTTCAGTCTGCCAGAACACGTCATTTGTATCCTTTTTTAGAGCTAAAACTACAGATTCCAAAAATCCATCCTTATTGTAATCCTGCTCATGAGGGGAATATACCTAACAACCGTTACAAGCTAGCGGTTATAATCCAATCGGTCAGCGATTAAATATTTATATATGTAGATTTTTATAGAATACTACACATCAATGAATTTTATTAGGAGCCTCATTATTCAGGTAACGATTAATGAAAGAGACGCTGCATGTTTGACCAGCTATAACTTTTTTAAGCTGCCGCATTAAGCAGCTGTAAATTCTGTTTAGTTGCAACTAGTCAAACAGCCAAGTTTATCTGTCTTTTATACCGGGTTATACAAACATGTTTCGGTTTCAAAAGTAAACTTAAATATGTAAAACACGTATAAAGCCATGATTTTGATGAAACTTATATTTTATTATAATGCTTGGATCTTGGCATTATGTAGGAAATATAGCGTCATTTAAATGACCGCTTTGAATTAGTTGCAGCAGTGGATCCCTTGGATTTTGTATTCGACCAGTTTTTTGCACATTTCGAGCGGTATAACTTGACGAATGTTGGTTTTCAAATGCGCCAACTTTTATCCACATAAGCACGGTCTTTGACGTAGTCCTACAAAAAAGACTATCTTACAAAAGGGTAAAAGGCACCATCAAATCGTATGATCTTGGCGGCCATTTGGCGCCGCCAAAACGTGAAATTACGCTCTCTGGAAACTTCTAAAGCAATAAAGCTAAAATTGGTAGTGTTGTATGTCTCGTGGCACCGTTTTGTTGAAACCACATATCGCTCAGTTCATAATCTTCAATGGCAAGCCAAAACAAAAAGAATCGGTTATCATGCGGTCCTAGCTCTGTGAATTGAAATTCGGATTATCTGCCACATTTTTACTAACAGAAGCGATATTTTCGGCAGTGCTCACTTACGATGATGCACAGGCCTTACCACGTCTAAAGCGCTTCCAGTCTCTTCAAACTTATTTACAATCATCATAATTACCCCGTAATGCACGAAAAGTGCCCACGTTTGAATCATCACTTTTGTTGTAAGTTTGAACTATTTTTACGCATTCTTCGGTTGTTAAACGATCCATATACGTAAATTGCAAACATTTCACTACATTAATAACACAGATGACGGACATTTATCAGCTGATAAGACTGCCAAACCGGCAGTTTTGAAACCACTAAATGAATAACTTTGTATTAACTTGTATTTTTAAAATATGTTTGCTCGCAAGCTTTAGCTTTTGTTACTTGTTTGCAATTTTGTTAAACTGAAAAATCATTATTTTGGGGTTATAGCTAAAATCGAGCCGACGGCTGGAACATTGATAAAAAGAACAATATTTCAGCGTTTCGGGCCAATTGTATGTGAGGAAGACAACAAATTAAGTGGGCTATATTACCCCAAAATTATAAGTTATATTAATCGACCCAAAATATTATGTCTACTAAATGGTGCGTAATCGAATTTGCTAATTCCTAATTTATAGTTTAAAAGTGACTTTCATATTGTATGCAAAGTAGCGTAATGGGCACCTTGACTCTGCCTATTTTTAAACCCCAAACCCCGACTTGAGATTGTTTTACAGATACCTGGCAACTAGACTGACATTACGCTATTATCATGCGAAATCATGGAATGAATTTCGTCTTAAATCCTATCTCTTCTTCTTTAATACATTACACTTTTTATACCTTCAGTCGAACTGATAATGCGATATATCTTTTGATACGTCCAAAAACATATTCTGAGCAAATACAGATTGATCTGGCTGGCTGGCTGGGAGACACGATAACTGTCGTAAATATTTATGAATCTTCTTAAAATTTTGAATATCTTCCCAGATCGCAGCCAGGGATATTAAATAGGCTATATCCGTATTAACATAAACTTTTATGCATTGCGTTGCATTTAAATGTTTGATGAAATTTAAAATAATCATCCGATTAACAGCACCCCTTTTAGCACCTCCCACACAAATGACCTATTTGACCCATATACTCTTCAATCCATTGCACTAAATATAACCATACTTAGTATTAAGCGTTTGCTGAAATTGGGGTTCAGAATGGAACATTTTGGAAAATTAATTGCGGGAATGTAATCGACCATGACGCCATGATTACTACACGTGACAGTCGGTTGTATGATCGTAGATTCGAATCCTGATACAGCCACCTGTTTTCCTTTGTGCGGCGATCATCCTCGAAACGTCTAGAGCAAACCTTTTTCAAAAAAAAAAAAAAATAAATAAATAAATAAAAACAAAATAAATGAATAAATCGGAATCGTGATGAAGCTTTAAATCACTTTTAGTGTGTCTAAAAATAGAATGTGTAGGCTCATAGTATTCCGGAAATACTCCATATATTAGCGTTTTCCGTTTTAAATTGTAATGAGTCATTAATTTTGATTGCATTCATGAGGCCTTAAGTGAAATTTTCCATTCAAAATGGCAAGAAAGTATATATCATATTTTTCCCGAGAATTCCAGGGATTCCGCAAAATGCAAACATTTCCCCCATTGTTTGTGTGAATTTAAATAATCTGAGAAAATTGCACGCTCTAACTGGTGGTCATTTGGTTAAGAGCACAATGGAAAAAGTTTCATGATAATGGCTGTAAATGATTGTGAATGGTTAGTGTACACCATTCAAATGTATCATTTCTCCCTTGTGCCAGAGTCCATTTCAGCTCAGAGTTTGCAACTAGTTCTTTTAAAGAAATTAAAAGGATTCATTTGATGGAAGAATTTTCCAACAGTTGTGAAATGTTGACAAACTTCAAATTTTATTTAAAATTGAACATATTTCTATTATAAAAGCGATTAAAAAAAATTTGGTACTGGATGGCAACTATAACCTTACACTAGGTATAGAAACATCTAATTGCCATCGAACGGATTAAAGGATATCACCGCATTACATAAAAAATGTTATGCAGGCATTTTATAAATATAACCATAGCGATCCAACTATTCTAGTTAAGAGATTCTGGGTATTACTCGTTGATGGCTCCCAAAGTGTTTGGTTCAAAAGCGGTTCAGTGTAAAACAGAATTTCGCGTTCCTATAGAATTTATTATAAACAACCTCCGGCTTCTTTAATAATACATTATAATGTTGCATATTCTGAACCAGTCATATTCCTAATTTGGTGTAGACTGGTCTACGATATGGACTGAAAGATTAAGGAAATAACGTTTTTCGGAAGCAGCAAAGAAAATATATGTTGCGTTGCTGAATTTTATTTTTCAAAATTATCATATTTAATAACTTTCATATTTTCATCCGAATGAATGCAAGTACATCATTTGAAACGATTAAAAATACAATATCCTACGTATTCAGTCGAAGTATTAATATTTTCTGACCAAATTTGGCACATGAAATTTTTAGCCAATTGAGATTTCGTCCGTCTATTTTGCGTAATTCAAAAATCTTGGCAGGTTTTTTTTAAACTGCACATGCAAATTAATTAATTCACCGAAATTCAAAATTTCTCCCATAATTTCTATTTGAAAAATATCGGTAATGCAAATTTTTGCCCAACGTTGAGTTTTGTTTTTGTTGTTGCTTGGCACAAGCTGAGAAGGAATGACAGGATACTTACATCTCGATTTAACCCATATGTACGTTCTTTGGTTCATATTATTTATTCAATTCCACAAAATTCAGTTGAATTTGGCACACATTAAGCACTTGCTAAACTTGGATCTGGCAAAGAAAAAGCATGACATTGGCACGACCTTTTTGAAACTTCCAATACAAATTTGGTAAAACTTAGATTATTTCCTGCAATTTCTAACTGTTGTGTTATAATTCTAAGTTGTTGTGTTATATTGTGTTACAGGGTCTGGCATAATTTGAAAAAATTAACCGATTAACCATGCCCAATTTGGTACCCTACATACAAATAGCCGATATACCCATGCATTCTTTGGTTTATATCTTTTGTTTAGGTACATATTATTTGGTCACATATAAAGTATTTAGTAATATTGATTCTGAGAGTGAAAAAAATGCCACGCCCCTTCCGGTGCCTCCCAAGAAAAGTGACCGACTTAAATTGTTATTTGTAAAATTTGATTTTTTTAATAATAGAGATAATTTCATGTAAATGTAGTCCGCGGAAGTTGCAGTAATCAATAGTTTTGTCCATTGTATTGTTTTACAAAACTTGGAAAAATATGAAAACATAGATTGTTTAATCGCTCCTCCTTCTAGTATGGCCTATATGAACGACTACTTTGACCTATGCGTTCATAGGTCCATTTCCTTCATTCTAAAAAGTATCCCAACAACAACGCAAGATTTAAATTTTAAATGAAGGACAGATATTAAAAAAAAAAATCGTGAAACTTTATTATATCGTAAAGTAGACAGAATGAGGTTATGTATGGAACAACACATCGGGCAGATGACCGCCGCGGCTTTGCTGACACACACGCGATTTTTTAATGAAATTTTCAATGACCGTTTTGTATAAATGCTGCGGTATTTCATTAATGCAGTGTCCAATTTCCTCTTTTAAGACTTGAGTCGTCATCGGCTTATTCGCGTAAATCATCGACTTCAAAAACCGCCAAAGAAAAAAGTTTAATGGTGTTAAATCACACGATCAAGGCGGCCAATTCTGGTCTCCAAAAAGCGAAATAACACGACCAGGAAATGACTGATGCAGCAATTGAATTGTTTCTCTGGCTGTATGACATGTGGCGTCGTCTTGTTGAAACCACATTCGCTCTACATTCATTTCTTCAATTCTAGGCACGAAAAAACTGGTTATCATTTCGCGATACCGAACACCATTGACTGTTTTCGCTTCACATGCCTCATTTTCATAAAAAAAAGGTCTAATGATTCGTCCAGCTCAAAATCCACACCACACAGTGACACGTTGACAGACACACGTTGCATTTGCTTTTTGTGAATCACTCGAGGATTTTCCTCACCCCAAATGCAAAAATTTTGCCTATTGACGAGGCCATCAAGATGGAAATGGTCCTCATCACTGAAGATGATTTTATCAGCAAAATCAGCATTTTCATGTTGTCTCTCCAATACCCAATAAACGAAATCCCCTCGCTGTCCATGGTCAGCTGGCTTCAGTTCCTGAGTAAATTGAACTTTGTATGCATGAAGATGCAAATCTTTTGTCAAAATTCGCTGCATAGTGGATTTTGAAACACCAATTTGCATCATCACGTACAGCTGCGACATTTTCAGTCGATCGACCTGGTCGAAGGCGCGTTGTTGCCTTTACATCACTAACAGACCCAGTTTTGGCAAATTTATCCATTAATCTCTTTACAGTTGACTCTTTTGGAGCATTACTGTGACCCCAAATTGATCGCAATTTGCGAACCGTAACCGCAAAACTTTCACCATTTTGGTAAAACAATTTCTAATGGCGCCAAATTTAAATCTTGCGTTCTTGTTGGGTACGAGCACATCAAATTATCATGTTCCTTTTAGCGTCCTCCTCCTCTGCATCAATGCAGAAGAATGTTAGGAGAATATACGACTATATTTAAATCAGATTACCTGATTAAAATAGACATTGGGTGTTCAGAGAATTTAGCACATATATAAAATGGAATAACCACGCCCTTCCTGAGACCTTTCATATAAATTACATAATTTAATTCATTTGTTCCTATTTTTAAATCTGTATCATTTATAAAGCATATTGAAAATTGACTGTATTATTATACCTCTAAGGCCACCTTCCAAATAAATTGATTAAGAAAATTGATGGTTCCTCTATAATTTTTAAGCAGAAAGCAAAATTAAGATTTTGCTTCTTGTTCTGTGCGTTAATTGAGAGAAATATTTAATTTACTACGCCGCCTTTTAGCACCAACGCAAAAGCATATTTATTAAAGCTATGCACCTCCCACTGAAATATTTGTACCGGTTTCGCAGTTACCTTAGATGATTTATTGTATATCGCAAGAAAAAGATTTGAGAGATTTTCTTACTCTTAATGTTGATGATGACTTTTGGATTCATTCAACGGACTCACGTCAGTCTCCGTACGCCAGTTTGAGAAGCATTTATTAGACTTATTGGTAACTCGACTACTCAAACTATTCGTCAGACACACCATTGTATCAGTTCTCAAACCCACTGTCATACTTATTCAAGATAGTTGCGTATTCTAAGGTTTCATCATGCTGTGTCCGGTCGCAATATCGATTTTAATAAATTTATAAATTTTGTAATCGGCAAATGTTAATATTTTTACTGAATGATTTTTACTATAATGATTTTTCATTTCGCCTATATACCTACCTATATATGTATAGGTATGTCGTTTCTACCAATATCAATGAATACGGAATCTATAACTCTATCATGTAAATGAAATTTATGCGGACTTTCCAAATTTCCTGCTAACATTTCTCCACTTCCTACTTAAATTTCTTGAATTATTGAATTATTTAAACTTGTCTCAACCTACCAAATATGTGGCTGTAAATCACTGTTCGACAAGTTTTGAAATTGCCTCTGAAACCTCTTAAGGCCGCAAACACTTGGTTTTGATAACTGTCTCTGGTGATTAATTTTAAACTCTGAAAACTTTTGCAAATACAGACGTTGGCGAAAGGCATAAGTGTAAGTAAGAAACAAACTGCAATTTACTTTATTTTAACTTGGAACTGAAATATCGATAGTGAATAACAAAAAACGCTACAGATGTGTTGTGGGATTCAAGAGTGTTGGTTTCGAGCACATGATACATTTACAGTTATACAAATTTCCGCCAGAAGATATATAGGTTTTTTAAAAGTTTTATGTGCATGTTTTTGAATACCTTTCTTAAAGAGCACTGCTCGAATAGGAGTAAATGTAAAAATGTAGGATGTCAGATGTAACCATTTATATTGTTCATGTAAATATGAAGAAGATTCGAAGCGGTTTTGAAGTCATATGTCTATTTGTTAACAGCATTTTATTGAAAGAGGTGAATAATTACAAGACATTGTTTTTAGTTAAATTGTTTCTTTTTTTCTCTTGCCTTACGAGACAAAAAAATCACATTGATGAATATTTGTGTGTATGAGATTGATTCCTTACATAAAACTGAAGTCTTTTAAACACAATTACAGTCTTTCAACAGTGCATTCAGTCTCATGTCATTGTGCCTCAACGGCTTGAATTTGCATTATTAAGTTTGTGGACATGCTAGTTCCACGATTAGCCGATAGATGGCGTCTTCTGGATACTCTGTTCACTAACTTTTACGTTCGTTTGCATTATCAATATCACTAAGCAGTATCAATATCATTAGTAAGTCACTCACTAGTTAGTCGAAGTTGTTTGCTGCCGTGTAAGCCCGTACTGGGTGCCTACCTCCAGATAGTTGTACGCTCATCATTAGTTTGCTCAATTTCAAAAGTATGCTTGTCTGTTGTCCGTTCGTAATATGAATGAATTTTTGCAAAAATTCAATTTTTCGTTAGGCTTAAAAATGGCAAAGATAGTCTTTTGATCTAGTTCAAATCGTCGACCAGTTTTAATTACTTATAAATTCTTAGATGCAGCACATCGATCTTTTGGGCCTCTTAAGGTTTCAGTAATATGATGCTTTCATCAGAGTCTTTCTCTCTCTTTTCTTCCGCGTTCTTCCGGGATGGAACATTTTCGTTTATTCGCCTAGCTTGACTCGGTCAATGCAGTTGCTGTAAATTGATACGCTTAACTACATCAATATTGACACGCGCTCCATACACCTCATCATTCAGATAACGTTTATGTTATTTATGTTATTTATACTGGATTTTTGGTTTAACTCCTGTGTAAAAATCTTGTTCTGAAAAAATTGTCGAGTCATTGAAATTATAGTTTTTGTTGCCAAAAGAAAATTTAATAGATCTTAAAGTTATAAATTAAGCTTGAGAAGCGAAATTAGGAAATTTCTCTAGGGGACAGAAAATTCTGTTTGTATGACATACCAAAAAATTGGTATTTTGACCGGAAAATAAGTGATATAATTGATCCGGAAATAATTGATAGGAAATAACTTTTCTGGGAAAAGACTCAACTAACCTCTAGAAAAATTGGATTTGTCAGATTAGTATTGATTTGTTTTCAATTAAGCTATCATCATTAGCGTGCTAGGAAATAACACAGCAATCTACAATAACTGTCTGTTTGTACTAATTTTCTTACACAAATCATTCACATCAATTGTTGCCAAAAAGTTACGTGAAAATTAGAATAGTTGCTAGATTAAGAAAAAAATAGAATAGCTGCTTGACTAGCAGACAAGTGGAAGAACCGTCACAGTTGTCAGACTTAAAAACTCTAAAAATGTAAGGTGTATTAAAAGGACATTTTTTATCTAGCATAGCTAGAATGACAGGAACAGGAATAACAGGAACTGGTAATAACTACCTGGTGAGATGTCCGACTTACAAGGTGGAAGCATTAGAACTTCCCAATGAAGCTTTCGAAGCTTCCGGCAAGTCGCTGCCGACATTTGTGGCTAGGCGTTTTTCTAGTGAAACTGAACCCCTCTCCTTTTGGTCAAAACAGGTCTCTTCTGGGCGATTGCTTCCTTCAGACGACCCAATCGTATGCAGCACAGGTTTAAATTAACAGCGTTGTCATAGGGCAGCAGGTCACAGTAAATAATTCAATCCCAATCCCAACAAGCAGACAACAAAATCGTCTTGGCTGTCAATCCTGGCTTAGTCAATGCTTGCGCCTACTCAACGCTTTTCCACTACGACATGAGTGACCCATGTCTCATTACCAGTCATCATCCGTTTCAGAAATAAACCGATTATGTTCGAGCAGCGATTCGCAGATAAAAATACGGTCCATCAGGTTTCATTTCTTTAATTCATTAATTCGTGTGACACCCATGAATTCCTACAGGCGGCCCAATCGTATGCAGCACAAGTTTAAATTAATAGCATCGTCATAGGGCAGCAGCTCACAGTAAATAATTTCTTCCCAATCCCAACAAACCCGTCCTGGCCGTCAGTCCTGGTTTAGTCAATATTTACGCCGACTCAATGCTTTTCGACCACGACTGTTTCGTCTTGACGTTGTTATGAGTGGCTCACGTCTTATCACAAGTCATCATCCGTTTCAAAACTGAGTCGATTTTGTTCGATTTCCAGCAGCGATCCGCAGATAAAAATATGATGAGGTTTCTTTGCGTTAACTCATTAATTCGTTGACACAATACATCAAGCTTTTTTTGTATCCAGACTTGTTCAATTGGTTCCACGTGCATTGACGACATAAAAACTATTTGTCTTTACAACAAAATATGGTGCTTATTTGGTGCATATTTTTGCTATTGTTCATCTTAGATAAGTGTGCCCAATAAAACGGCTAGGGAAGATCCTAGATAATATATAGATTTTTCTTATTATTCTATTGGTACGAGGACGGAACCTAAACTAGCCGACCTAACAAGGAAGACAAAAGAAAAGTTAGGAAAATTTTTCATTATTTCCAACATTATCACCTTCCAGAGATTTTTAATAGCTTTTGTGCCCTGCTTAAGAACTGTCAAACTCCTTAAAATATATATCAACTGTAGACTCTATCTCATCATTGTTGGCAAATCTTTTACCACCGAGCCATTTTTTCAAGTTTGGAAGTAAAAAAAAGTCCGAGAAAGCTAAATCTGGTTAATAAAGTCCGTGATGAAGCAACTCGAGCTTTAAATTATTAATTTTAATAACCGCAAAAGTTTATGTGCGAACTGGTGCATTGTTTTGTTGAAACAATACTTTCTCTTTCGCCATATGCGACCTTCTTTTCTGCAATAAATTAGCATAGTATTCGCTGTTGATGATTTTTCCCTTCTGAAGATAGTCAATAAAAATGATCCCATCAGAATCCCAAAAACACAGACGCAATGAACTTGGCGGCAGATGCATCCGTCTTCGCCGTCTTTGGACACGATTCTCTCATTCCTGTCCACTGCTCAGGTATGAAGTGGTAGTGGTAGTGTTATAAATCGAAGTAAAAATCCTACTGAAACATCTTTACGACGCTGTTTTGCTCCATTGAAAGCAAACGCGGCACCCATCTTGCGCACAGTTTTCTCATCTTCAAATCTTCAATAAGCTGTATATAGCAATTTTTGAAATGCGTATGATTTCAGTACCTTTAGCCGACGATCATCCAATACCATTTTGTTGATTTTCTTAACCGCGTCTGGCGTAGACACCTCAATTGGTCGATTACGGCCTCTGCCTCGTTTATACTCTGCTACCAAATATTTTACAGTCGTAAATGCAGGAGCAGACTCCCCTAAAGTAAGATCTAGCTCGGGTTTAAAATTGGTTGGACTGAGACCTCTCAAACGGAAATATTGGACTACATAACGGTGATCAATTTTTTTATGCTCAAATACAAATACTTAACAATGTGGTGCATTGAAACTTAAAACATATATTTTATAAGGTTGCCACTATCTACGAAAATGTTTTGGAAGGAATTTATTTTTCTTTTAATTCTTATTTTTTAAAATTATTCAATCACCTTGCCCGCAACCACAGTAGTCCCTTGTAAATATATATTACTGGCAGCGGTTTCCACTTGGTTTTACCAAGTAGCATCCTATGTTGCTTTTAATTAAAGAAAAAATGATAGAAATGCTTGAGGATGTGGGAAAAAAATAATTTTTTAAAAGTTAGATTTAGAAGTTGCACATATGATTAATTGGTTTCCTATTGGAACAATTTTTCCCGAATACAAACCTTATAATCCAAAGCATCTTGAACAATGTCTCTAACCATCGCTAGATAAGTAGAGGTCTTAGAGAAGCTCTATCGCTTTGCCAGTGGAATTTTTTTAATATTCTTCATTAACCACACCCAAAATTAGAATGATCCTTTGAAAAATTTATGAGCTAAGATGACTCATTCCGGTACATCTGACTCATTCCATACAGTCTATATTTAGTGAATAAATGGATTCACCGAATTCACTATTTATGGACAAAATTTTTTCTACTGCATTAGTTTCGTGCACCTAATCCCCGTCGTTTAGAGGGAATTGCACCGACCCATCGCCAGACAAGTGAGAGTGTAAGAAACACTCTCTTATCATACTCCATAAATAGCCTTAGACTTATTTTTCAACATTTTTTGTTAACCGCGGCCACAATTTGGGCGGCCCTTTAAAAAATTAAATAGTTTGAAATTGTTATTTTCAATATCCACACGACAACTCTGTATCTGTATTTAATTGAATCACCAGCATAAGTAGTGAGATTTTTTAAAACATTTTGGTCAAGTTTTTTTCCAGTTTGGAGCTTAACCTATCCGTGAATAAGAGACATCCTCCAGCAAAATGTCAGCCTTCTTGATCAAGCGGTGTGACCTCAAAAACGATTTTAATAGAAAAGCGGACAGACGGACTTGTCTAGTTTAGCACAAACTTTTATAGTTTTTCCAAGATAGCGAATATGCTTCGTGTGAGAACAAGTTTTATTGGATTTGAATTGCCTTGAAAAAATCTAATAGGATCTCATGAATTTTTTTTGGAATCCAAGACTTTTTGTTTGCCGATTATGAATCTTTATGAGGGCCAAATATTCATATGAAGTTAAATGTAAATAAGTGAAATTAATGCCCAAGTTTGCCTCAACTTCAACATAAATTGCATGACGTTCTTGATATCTCTTCCCGAACAGTGTCGTCAATTTAAAGCATTTTTTGTACGACTTCATGAAATTGAAGTGATGATTCCGATTGAATTCGTCCCGGGATAATACTTCCTCATCGAAATTCGTAGTGAGTTGATTGGTGAACTGATGTCGATGCCACATTTGACGTATTTACTCCAGTCACATCTTAAGATTAAGCTGGCAATCATCGCAATAAATGCTGCCATAATGAATGATTTACGTATCTTATTGTGAATTGCAGCTGCAGAATCGAAATTAACCTCGTACATGTTTGCCTGTTTTTCTTTTATATTTTCCTAATTTGTTGTGGTGTAAATATAAGATCAGTCGATAATTTACTGAAGTTTTTTAACAAATTCCTCAAAGTCGGTTTTAGACTTCCGTTCAATAAACTCGCGATGAGCTTATATGACCGATACATTATACATCGTTATTCGAGGTACCAGGGATGCTTTCGTCACCACAACCCTTGAACCTGTCTGTCACCCGCTTCAAAAGGTTTATTTGTTTTAAGTAGAGATGTTGATGTTCTGTACTGAATTTGGTTTGGTGGCGAACAATCCAAACATCGGGCCCTAATCTTTGTCTGTGATTTATGTGTAATTTTCCAACATGAGCAGGTCACAACCTCTTGCATATCTTCTCTTTCAATGTCTCTTAACTACCGGTTCTTCCGAGGCGATTCTGCTTCCATCTCAACTCTTGAAGTCTCGCAGCAAGCTTTAAGAATTGCAGCGTTGCAGTGTTATTACTCCGACTGTTGACGGATCCAGCAAAATATTGGCATTGTGTTTTAAAATTTATTGGAATAGACTGGGACTGGGACGAGACTATGCAGCTTTGCTACGAATTTCTATAAAATTAAGCTACAATTAAGAGCAATATCTGTTTACAACTTGCTTAAAAAAACGAATTGAAACACAACGACCGCATTTAATAAATAAAAATTTGATTTTTTTTATTTCGCACCAATTCGTTCTCCATCCACCATAATCTCCATTTTTGATACCAGCGTTTGCTTTCTGTATCTAAACCTAATGAAATTTATGGACCCGAGGACTCGATTCCAATAACTAAGTTATCTGGTCTGAGAAAGTTTACAAATCGTATCATTTGTATTGGATAAATTAGGAAAACGTGAAACTACGTGCTTAGTTAGGATACTATTTAGAATTCCAAAAGCAACATACTTGATGACTTGGAACACTATAATTTGTGTCATTGTTAAGTCAGGGGCGCTACCAAACAAATGTTCTAAGCAAACTGACTCCTTTAATAAGTCTAAATGATTGTCTACCATCATTAGTTTTCTGAAGATTCCATGAAATTTGTAAAACTGGTTTCATTTATAAAACATTCTTTCGCATACATTTTGTGCAATAATGAATACATTTCAATGAAACTTATATAGCATCATCTGGGATTTACGCAAATATTTTTTTATAAATTGAATTGTTCTAAAGTTCAACAATAATCTCTATCTAAAAACAATCCGAACTTTCTCTGTTCACTATCTGTTCCACAACTTTGAACGTAAATCAATTGGGCAACAGTCTTTATTCTATCAATCTGCTATACTCTAGAATAAAAAAAAACTACAGTATTATTTCGTATCCTTCGTTTTAAAGTAAATCCCTTCTCAACCATTTGCAAAACAATCTTTTTGGTCTAATCTTATTTGAATGTTTCTAAATTGATAAACCTATTAGAATCGTTATCGCTTCGAAATGTATTTTGTCCAAAAGTGCCTTTCACTTAAAACTAAAGCTAAACGAACAACTGGGACACACACACACACATACATACATACATAAACAGCTTAACTCTCTAAGTCGTATAAATGCCGCAGCAACAACAACAACTAAAAGGCATCATGGGATACGATATAGTCTTTCCACTATCCTGGTCACTGGATACATATATTCTGGATGGCTCTTAACCGGATGCACTTTTGGATATGCAGGCAAAACTACGGAAAATGGCATAAAATGGAGGTGCTGATAACAATTTTCTACCTCAGAGTAATGAAAAAGTAACGTAACTTTTGTTTGTTCGTTATGTTTCCTCTGTACCTCTGCGGGAGTGGAGTGCCTGCGGGATAATTCGAGCTGATAAAGCTGATATTTTACTGCAAAAATGTTTATAACACATCCGTGGAAAATAGTATATGAGTTAAAATAACAAAAGTTTCGAAAGTTTTTGAAAGCGAAACGAACATGGAAACTTTAAATGTATCTACTCTTAAGTGAAGATGAGAGAAAACGTTAACAACTTTTTTAAAACGCTTTCGAAATTACAATAACTGCCTCAAATACCACAATGATAATTTTTTATAAAAGCAATTCGCAATATAACTACTGTCAATGTCATTTATTTTTCCGCCATTATTTTTTTTTTTTTCTTTGTTGACTCATGATCAAGTATTTGTCTAGAAACTTGAGTGATGAGCGAAATCATTAACGCTACAGTCGGTCGATTGTTTTTTTTTTCTTTTGGCGAGGAAGATATTTCAATATATCAGTGCAAAAGAAACCATATTCCACACTATTTTCAAACTATCAAATTTCCCACCAACGTCCCGTCCACCTTATGAAAACCTATGTAATTTCATTTGGAACCGTTGGTAATAATATTAACTACAAAAAATAATTAAACAGTCTGTACTCATCAGTCACAAAGTACAAACCGTTTATCTAACAGAGAATGTTTTTCGGTATTTAGTTGACCATTCTCAAAAGTGTAGCTATGAAAGCTGAAGTTCATTACAATTTTTGAGACAAGGTGATAGAAATTTCCGTAATAACCAAGGAATTGAATATTAGTTTGCCATAGAACCAAAGTATTTTGTCATGGAGTTTAGTCACAACATTTCATAAGAGCTCTTTATTTTTACTGAAGAAATGAAAATATGAAGTTCTTCTATGGAAATATAGTATTAAATAGGGTGATATAAGGCAGTCCGAAAACTCGCCAACCTAACAAAGAAGACACAAAAAGTTGGAAAATTTTTTTTATTTTTCAATATAATCTCCTTTTAGCTCGATACACTTTTCACATTTCTATACCCTATACATTCAATAGTTTCTATACCCTGTTTTTAGTAAGAACTCTAAAATTCCTTTAAAGAGCCATCAACCGCAGACTCCAGCACTTCATTGTTGGGAAATATTTTACCACTGAACTATTTTTTCAAGTTTGCAAATAGAAATCAAAGCAATTCGAAATTTAATTCATTAATTTTAAACAGCGCAATAGTGGGTGTGAGAGCAGGAGCATTGTCTTGATGAAACAACACTTTCTTTTTCGCCACATGCGGCCTTTCTTCAATAATTTCATCACCTAAACGATGTAATGAATTAGCATAATATACGTCGTTGATGGTTTTTCCTTTCTGAAGATATTTAATAAAAATAATACCATGCGCTTTCCAAAAAAACAGACGCCATGGCCTTGCCTGCAGATGGAACCGTCTTCGTCTTCTTTGGACGAATCGTGTCCCATTCCAGTCCACTGCTTTGAATGTTCCCTTGTCTCAGGTGAGAAGTGGGTACACCATGTCTCATCTATGGTTATGCTCTAAATACTCTAATGAAACATCTTCGCGACGTTTTTTTTTTTGCTCTATTGAAAGCAAGCGCGGCACCCATCTTGCTCACAGCTTTCTTATCTTCAAATGTATGGCACTTTTTGGAAAAACTATAATTTTATCTAGCCCACGCTTAGCTAGCTTCATCCGACGACCATGCAATACCATTTTATGGATTTTTTTTACCGTGTCTGGCGTGGACACATCAATTTTTCGACTACTACAGTGTTCGCCTTGGCAGCTCATACGACCTCGTTTAAACTCTGCTTCTCTATATTTTACAGAAGTAAACGAAGAAGCAAACACCCCCAGAGTAGAATCTAGCTCGGCTTTAATATTGGATGGATTGAGGCCGTTCGAATGGAAATATTGGATTACGTAAAGGTGACCAATTTTTTCCACGTTTATAGTGTTTGGCTTAGTTCTGTAACACAGTAGTGGTCTTTGTTTGATTTGGGTGATAATGTTTATCTTGTTCTGGATCAGAATTGGTCCTTGTTCGCTTTAGGTGATAATGTTGAAAGTGTTTATCTTTGTTCTGTAGCATAGAAGTGATCTTTGTTTGCTTTGGGTGAGAATGTTTATAATGTTTATCTTTAGGCAGAGTCAGAATTGGTCCCTGCAGCCTGTAGGTGATAATGTTGATAATATTCGTGCTACGTGTTGATAAGATGCATTGATAAGATGTATTAACTTGTGTTCTACCATTTAGTTTTTTTTTTAAAGTGCTCGACTTTCTCAGTTCACGTGAAGTGACTTTTGCGATTTATACAACGGACAAAAGTATTTTACAAATATGTTTCAAATTTTGTAATGGAAATAGAATTTTGTGTGTCGAATCGTTGTTGTTATGGAAGGCCTACGGTTAACAAATTTTATTCGAAATCGGGATTTTACGAACGATTTGCATCGCTGTGATCTGTCATCAATATCTGAAACTGAATTTAACATCGATAATTTTGAGAGAAATAACCGTTAAACTTTCTGTGTCTTACGAGTCAGTTTGTACCATTTTACATGATTGTTTGGGTATAAAAAGCGTTGGCCGACTATATTTGGAAACCTAAATTATTTTTCAAACTTAATCCCATAAAGGTCACTGAAAACGTGCTGGAACGAGCTAGCTGCGTACAGTCACACAATTAATTATAATTGGTGATTAGACATGGGTTTACGAGTTTATCATGTAAATCAGTCAACAAGCTTTAGGGCGTCGAATTTCAAATGAGTCGAAACCGATAAAGACCAATGTCAGTTAAGGATTGAGCTTATGTTGATTGTTTTCTTTAACTATCGCAGTGTTGCACAATCAGAATTCTTGCCAGAAGTTCAGGTGGTAAATAAATTCAATTGTCTGGACGTTATGCGGCGTTTGAAAGAACAAGTCGAAAAAAAGGAATGGCTTTTGAACTATGATAACGCGCCATCTCACAAGGCTATCATTGTAAGTAAATTTCTGCTTAAAAGGATTATCAAACCTCTTTTCGTCGCTAAGTTGTTACAACTATCTCCTCAACAAATGTCACCGAACGACCACCACATTCACCTGACCTGACTCTGGCTTCTTCTTTAAATTATCACTTTGAAGCATTGATTCACAGCCGATAGATGGCATAAAATAGGATTCGTGGCTAGAATTTGGAACTTTATTGCGATGCAATAAGTTTGAATGAACAATAAACTTTTGTGTTTTATTTACCAAATCCCAGTACTTTTTTAGCAGAATATACTCTCTGCGTGGCGTAAAATAAGATACTTTCCAACAACTTTTAGTTGACATTTGCAGATGTGATTATTTTTCTGATAGCAGTATAAAATAATGTAATAATTATTTTTGTAAGTATAATTAAAAAAAACTCAAGGCAAATACAATAAATCGCAATTTTTTTTAAATAATTTCTCACAGCCGTTACATATAAGTGTATTTGCGCAAATTTTGGCTTCTTTGAATGAATGAATTTCAGTCAGAAATATATTCTTCTTTAGATATCAAAAAATTCGTAGTAATTCGCTGGATTTCATCTATCGCTTTCACATTTTGTTTCATATTGCCTCAGGATTTAATTAAATGTGACCATCGTATTCGTATTGCTTGTATTTTTCTACCAAACAGTAATATATTTCTCGACTGCGAAAAAAATATATGTTTTCTCCTCTATTCTGCAATATTTCTTAACCACAAACATATTATATCAATGTATGAAATTAAGCACATGAGATAAGCGAGCATTTCATTAAATTTTTTCATACAAACGACTGTCAACGCTTTGACAGAACCTGCTGCTCAGTCACCAGTGTACATTTACCTTTGGGCGGGAAGATGGCAACGCCACCATATCAAAACAATGCTTTGTTGAAAAATGTCAATATGATATACATTATTTACTGCAGGAGTCACTTGTCTTTCACGACAATCAGCGAAAGGCGAAAGCAAGCAGCGGTAAAGAATTTGCAAAAAAATGCGATGCCAAAATAGCAAATAAAAAAGGACACGAATTCAATTTTAATCTATCTACAAGTGTCGTTAGCAGTAAACTTAAGTAACAATATAAATTTAATCTCTTTTGTTTTTACACCAACATGTTCAACTAATTATCTGGTTTTCATTTCTCCTTTCTCGAATTTCATTTTGCTTCCGTTCTTGATGTCACTACCGACGATGATGATGATGATGGTGCTGCCTTTACCTGGGGTTACATTAGTGGCAATGTCTGGCAGTCATCATGAAAATGATGTCACCGCTGCCTCGGATGATGGTGGCCTATCGCTGATACCGTATGAACCAACAATGGTGCGTTACATAAATGAGTCGTTCATTGTGCTGTGCCGCAGTCCAACACCGGGTGTGAAGCTACACTGGAAGTCGCCAAAAGGTGAAATTATCAAAGAGCATAAAGGACGTATACACATCGAACAAAGTTCAAAAACAGGTACAATGACCCGTAGTTATACAGATCTATTTTCTACCACAGTATCTGCTTAAATAATCGGGTTTGAAATTCTTGTCCATTTAAGTAATTTTAACATATCTGCAATATTTTTTCTAAATTTCCACTCTGCACTGTTTATATTTTAATTGCAAAAACCTTTATTTTGTTTCCGCCCGCTCTTATTTCTGATCTTCCCACCTCCGCTATAATCTAAATTGTTTATTAATGCATAAACATAACGTATAACTATCAAATTATTCAATAGCTTTCAAAACAAACTGAATCTTATGCATTGAAACTATGATATTTAAAACTGAAAGCTGGCAAATCGATTTTTTAGTCCGCTTTAATTAACCGTTTTTTGAAAAAAAATACAGAAATGTTTTAAATATGATTTAGAATTCAACGAATTTAATTTAAAATTTATAAAATGCTAGAAAATAAATTCTGACCTTATCGGCGCAGTAAATGTGATGATCTGAAGTCGTAGCTCCTTTAAGGCAAGCGCAAATGAAAGTGTTTCGAATCAATTTTCATAACTACGCAGCAAAATAGATGCATACAAGGAAGCAAACTTTAATCAAATTTTGTTATAGGGAAGTGATGAAAAACTGCGCAATCACTGAGAATTGTCATTAGAAGGAAAGCAGTATTTAATGATACCTCTTCTTTACACATTCATGAGTGATGTAGGTGTGGTGAAAATTAAAAAAAAAAAAAACTTTCATTTACAAGTATTTCTTCAATGTAAATAACTGTATTAAAATAACTTTTAAAAATGCATTCTTAAGGGTTATTTTTATTCCCTTAAAGACAAGTAGACAGGCACAGAACTGGAAAAGCATACACTACCATTAACTGCAGTCAACAATATTGTGGATAGTCGTAAACGAGATAGACTTTAACCCATTCGCTGCCAAGCCTAAATTATATGAAGTCATTCCCATTGCCATTTATATTGTGAGTGTTATTTTTTACCAAAACCCTGTTATTTCTTGGAAAGTGCACATATATTACCATACATAATCATTTACAAGCAGAAAACTAAAGACGAATACACTCGTCGTTGGCATTATGAAGGCAGAAGGATTCGATATCCTTTTTCGTATTCCTCCCACACAACAAAAGAAAAACACAACTCGCAAATGTAGAGTTTGTGCAACGAAAAGCATGGACGAGTATACTCGTCCTTGGCAGCGATTGGGTTAATGCAGATAGGAAATATATATTTTTTATTTGGTCTCTAAATATTTATAGTTTTTATAAATGAAATGGCAAATCTAATATATCGTTAATCACGTAAAGGAGAACAAACAAATGTTTTCCCAAAAACTTTAAGTGGAGCTTCTTTTAAATTGAGCTTATCTTGCCCCATAAGAAAATTTGGAATATTTCATATTATGATGTTTTAATTTAATTGTTAGGAGTTATAAACGGGAATTAAATCAATGTTTTCAAGCACTTCATCACGGTAGTTTTAGAACTACTTCTAAAAGTTTTTCTTTGGAAACAGTAAATATTCATGGATTGTAAAGGGTGTGCCAACAGGAACACAAGATGATGCAGCAATTGAATTGTTTCTCTAGCTGTATGACAAGTGGCGCCATCTTGTTGAATCCACATGCCCTCCACATCCATTTATTCAATTCTAGGCACGAAAAAACTGGTTATCATTTCACGATACCGAACACCATTGACTGTTTGCGCTTGACATGCCTCATTTTCATAAAAAAAAGGTCCAATGATTCCTCCAGCCCAATAACCACACCACACAGTGTCACGTTGACGATGCATTTGCTTCTCGTGAATCACTCGAGGATTTTCCTCACCCCAAATGCAAAAATTTTGCCTATTGACGAAGCCATCAAGATGGAAATGGACATCGTCACTGAAGATGATTTTATCGGCAAAATCAGCATTTTCATTTTGTCTCTCCAATACCCAATTAACGAACTCCCTTCGCTGTCCATGATCAGCTGGCTTCAGTTCCTGAGTCAATTGAACTTTGTATCCATGAAGATGCAAATCTTTCGTCAAAATTCGCTGCATAGTGGATTTGGAGACACCAATTTGCTGAGCTCGGTGTCGAATTGAAGTGGATGGAGTTCAGGTTTTCGGTCGATCGACCTGGTCGAAGGCGCGTTGTTGTCTTTACATCACTAACAGACCCAGTTTTGGCAAATTTTTCCATTAATCTCTTTACAGTTGACTCTTTTGAAGCATTATTGTGACCTCAAATTGATCACAATTTGCGAACTGTAGCCGCAAAACTCTCATCATTTTGGTAAAACAATTTCATAATGAGAATGCGTTGTTCATTCGTGTAGCGCTCCATTTTTACTAACCTCGTACCTTCTACTAGTAAACAATAACAATTGTTCAAATGTCAAACAGTGACCCTTCGATTGGCGCCAAATTTAAATGTTGCGTTCTTGTTGGGACTTCCTTTATACTTAAAAGTGATGAAAATTTGATTCTTTTTGAATGGCTTCCAATTTTTATTTTTTTTTTTTTTTTTTTTTGTGGGTATTGAATTTCAATAATATGTGTTTTCTGAAACTTTTCACAGCATTGGCCATATGAAATATATCATAGGAAGGGTTGGACCCATACAAAAGAAGTTAAGCATTCATACCCGTGCGATTACATATTGGTCAAAGACGACACCGACAATTTATAAATTACTTCTTTCTTCTACGCCTCCAAATACCGGCCTTTTAGTTTGTATTTTGAATATCATTTTTTATGGTTGTTTATAGTTTCGTTCTTTAGTTATTTTTAACTCCAACGTCAAATTGTATTAGTGATTTAAAATTTTTTTCTGAAGGTAAAAAAATTCAAATTTTATGAAACCTTCACGTTAAAAGTTTTGATTTTCTGTTAAAAAAAAATTTACAGATATTTAAAAAATCAAAATATGCTGGTAAATTAAATTCGACTAGTTTCTTACAAATAAAATAGGATGTCAATAACACGGCGGTCAAAATACAAGAATACTCTTTCAACAATGACTATGGGACGAAATGTAGCTCTTATCAAATCATAAACAACGACATTCGAAATGTTGAAACCGGACTTCAAATAGCGACGCAATGTAGAAAAAAACCGAATGGGCGGCATTTGCAGGTATCGCAAAAAATAATTTTTACATTTTTGGAATCGTCTTTGACAAATCTTTAATCGTAGATGGTAACAGGTGCCATCCATCCCGCTATACAATCCAAACAGCATTCGTTCGTCTGTTTTTTTTCCGCAAGCTCTTATGATGAGGCCACATCTGCCTGGATTGATTACAGCCTCGGACAAATGCTCTATCTCGTAGTAGGAGCTTGCAAGTGGCCAGAGGCATGCCCATGGACTCCAACTCGGCTGGAGTCTGTAAGGTTGTCCCTAGTCTTGCCAGCTCGTCTGCTCTGCAGTTCCCTGGTATGTCTCTGTGGCCCAGCACCCACATATCTTTAAGATATCTGGGGCATTTCAGGGCTGATGTTGATTTCAGGAGGACAGAATCCAGGGATTTAATGGCAGCTTGACTGTCAGGTAATATGTTAACCCCCACCGTTGTGAGGACGTTATATCTCAGACATTCTGCTACTTCCCTAATTGCCAAAATTTAAGCCTGATAAACACTACAGTGATCAGGTAGCCTTGTTGCTATACTTAGCCCTAGGTCTTTGGAATAGACCCCGAAACCTACCTGATCATTTATTTGATGATCATTTGATGATCGTTTAATTTTGAGCCTTGTACCAGGAGTTCTACACAAGAGACATGTCCGATGACGGATCCATTTCGAGTATATTTAAATAACTTTAAATGCAGCTTTTGCGATAAAAATACTCCATTACGCAGCTCGACAAAGGTTATCCATTTGTGCAAAGTTATCCATTTAGTAGTTTCAAGTAGTTAAATACTTGTCATTTGAAGTGTTATTTGTTTAATGACATGCAATTTACGAATATGCATTGTTTAACAACGCGAATAACCCGTAAAAGTGGTTAAAACTTACTATAAAAGTGATGATTCAAACGGGGGCACCTTTCGTGCATTACGGGATGATTATGGTCGTTATAATCGAACTACTGTGCAAGGCATTGGCAAGATTTTAAAGAAATATGAAGAGAATGAAGACTGGCGTTACAGATGTGGTCAGGCATGTGCATCTTGGCAATTTAAGCAATGCGGAAAATATCGCTTCTGTTAGTAAAAGTGTAGCGGATAATCCGAATTTCAATTCGCAGCTCTATAGCTGTATGATAACCGATTTTTTTTTTGGCCTGCAATTTAAGATTATGAAGTGGACAATATGTGGTTTCAACAAGACGGTGCCACAGACTATGACCGATTTTGGCTTTATTGCATGAGAAGTCAACTGGCCACCAAGATCATGCTATTTGACGACGTTAGTTTTTTGCGGTGCTACGTCAAAGGCCATGTTAACGCGGATAATTGCCTACCATTGGAGCATTTGAAAGCCAACATTCTTCACGTTACCTCAAAAGGATCTGCTGCCGCAACCAATCCAGAAGCGATCATTTAAATGACAATGTATTTCGCACATAATGACATGACCTGAGCATTGTAATGAGATAAAAGTTTGATTGAAATCATAGCTTTATATGTTCCATTTAATTTTACTTTTGAAACCGAAAAATGGATAACCCGGTACTTTAGATAATTTAGATTTATGACAATGTAATTAAAGGTAAAATTGTTTAAATACATACTTTCGAAAACAATCCCGCATATCACAAAAAGAAAAAGGAACTCCTAAAACTTAGGCGCTTAACCCTTCTGAATAAGTTTAAAACTAATTTAATTAATTGTCACAATTGTGAAGAAAGTATTGCGTCCACAGATACTTGTTCTTAAAAACGAAAAATTGTTCAAATATATAAAAATAAATAGTCAAATAAATAAAATAAATAGTCCTAATACACTTCCTCCCCCAGGTTCTAGTCATAACTTCAACCTACACGCTGTTTTGTTGTAACTTTTTTGCGCAACAATCCGATCAAATTATTACAGTCGTAATCAACTTTGAAACTCAATTTCGGCAAAACTATGAAATATATTTGGCTCACCCATTCGGAACTCTCTGTGCAACTCCTATCCTATTAAGACCGAGACATATATTTCCCGTTTCTTCCAGATCCCACGACTTGTGCAGATAACTGATGGATACAATGATAAGGAACTATCCTACTTACTATCATGCTTATTTAACCAGTACAAAAGTTTCAGCTGGTTGAACTGATTTACATACGCTTTCATACAACGTCCTGTTATTTTGGCGAAAGAATATGAAAAATGTGAGGTGAATCGTTACAAGTTTTCATCAAAAAAATACTCTAAATTAAAATACAATAACAGTAGCAAAATGGTAGTTTTCCGGGGCCCTCCGATTATAAATTATAGATATTTCTTTTTGCTAAATAGGTCAATTTGTATTTGTACTACTCTAAGAGACGTGGCAATCAGTTCATCCCCATTCACGGCACTAAACGCCTAGTGCGTTCCAATTTCTACTGAGTTTGGTGGATTTGTATTGAAGATATGACAACAAATTCCCTTGCATTCCACGAACGAGACTTGGGAGACCTTCCCACTTCAGTGAGCTCATACACATTCTATTTTTAGACTCACTCAACTGAACGGAGCCTTCCGTTTAACTACGACGCCGAATGCCACAATAAGAGAACTATTTACCCGGTTTGTCGGTTACTCGACTACTCGAAATGTTCGTCAGACACATAGAGGTAGCTGTATGCGGGACTGAACCCGCCATCATGCGTTCAATAGTCAGGTGTGCTGACCGTTGCGCTACGGTCAGTCCGAATATATGGATTACATGAAATAATTTGTGTGGTAGTCACTATTTAAAGCGTGGTTAAAAAATTTAAAAAATGTAAGTTGCTGCAGTGTAGGAGCTACGGATTAAATAGTGAAAATTAAATTTTTATAACACGGGCAGTTCTTAGGTCAGCGATACCGTAAGGTGTGCGGCAATGACGTGTGGCAAATCTGTCGGTATTCAGCACAACTACTTAAAGTATATGAAGCTAAGAATATGTGGTTTAAATTGGTCATTCTCAGAAGGAAATAGTAATTTCGGAAAATCGGCCAATTTTTGTGGGAGGCACTCGATCAAAGTGTACCAAATGTTATTTAACAAAATACGTAAATCTAAGGACAAAGGATGTAATTGTTTAATTATGTAAAAGGTGCTTGAAGGAATATGGCAATTTATACCAGGAGTCATATAAACGAGTACAATGGACGAAACATTCAGTCGCTGCAGTGTATGAATGAGGAGTTGCAGGGTGCCCACTGTATTTCGCAAAAGAATCATTTTGTATGGGAGGTACTAGAAGGGACAGTGTGAGGACGGTTCCAAACCTAGCCGACCTGAGGTATAGGTGATACGAGTAGTTCGAACAAAATTATATTGGTGGAAAGTGGCAACCTTATACAACACATATTTGAAGTTTCAAAGCGCCAAGTTATTTAGTATTTTTATTTGAGCCATCAAAAGTAAACGATCTCAGTGAATTTGTAAACATGGAAAAAATTGGTCACATTTATGTAATTCGATATTTCCATTAGAAAGATCTCAGTCTAACCAGCATTAAAGCCAAGAAGACTGCTCTTTTGTTTACGACCGCAAAACATTGGATAGCAAAATTTAAGCGAGGCTGTACGAGCTGCTAGTTAAGAAAATCCACAAAGTGGTATTGCATGATCGTCGGCTAAAGGTGCGTGGGCTAGCTGAAATGACAGTCATTTCAAAAAGTTCTATACATCATATATTGACAGAAGATCTGAAAATGACAAAGCTTTGCGCAAGGTGATTGCCGCGCTTGCTTTCCAGTAGAGCTAAAACATCGTCGTGAAAATGTTTTAGCAGAGTGTTTGGCGATGTTTCACAGCACTGTGGCCGAATCTTTGCGTCGATTTATAAGCATGGATAATACATAGCTCAACCACTTTGCACCGGAGACAGAGAAACAGTCAAAACGGTGGACTGGAATGGGAAAATTGTGTTCGAGGGAGGGAAAGACGGTTCCATCTGCAGGCAAGGTCATTGCGTCTGTTTCTTGGTTGTTATTGAGTATATTCAGAAAGGAAAAACCATCAAAGACGAAAATTTTACTAATTTATTGCAGCGTTTAGGTGATTACATTGTGGTAAAAGGGCGGCATTTGGTGAAAAAGAAAGTGTTTTTCATCAGGAAAATGCTCCAGTTCATACATCGACTTTTTTGATGCCCAAAATTAATGAATTAACGATTTGGCTCCATCGGATTGTTTTCTGTTTCCAAACTCCACAAAAATGGCTCTTTGGTAAAAGATTTGCCAATAGTTATGGGTTGGAGTCTGCGGTTGATGACTGTATTAAAGAGTTTGACAGTGCTTACTATAAAAAGGGCATACAAGCTATTGAATATTGCTGGGAAAAGTATGTTACACTAAAAGGAGAGTATTTTGAAAATTGAAGAAAAATGTTCCCAACTTTTTGGCGTTTTCTCTGTTGGGTTGGCTAGTTTTGGGATCGCCCTGGCTGTGACAAAAGGGTTCGCCTGTCTTTCTGACGAGGAGTCATTTCATCCTTAAATACAGACACCAAGTGTCATAAATAGTCCGGTACCTAGAAGAAGGACTAAACTTATTTATCGAAAAAGAAGGCGAATTCGACTTTGAGCCAAATTAACGTACGATGTGTAAGGGAAGCCTTAGCCTTTCAAAAGTACAAATACATGGACAAAATTATCATATGCACTCATCACTTACCCGCAAGTGTATAAATGCCGGGGCGGGGAGTAATTCTTTTTAACATTAAGCAGTATTTATGCGTAAATTTCACAGTTATTGTGATGGTATTTTTTTATAAGGATTTGGTATATAATTGGATACTCTTTAAGCAAAGGTTTTTGTGTTGTCTAAGTATTTTTCGAGTGGATCAAAAAAAAAAAAAAAAAAAAATTTCAAGTTTATTAGATAATTCGTCCTGATTCATACGTTCAAAGCCTAATACTGTACACTTTATCTTACGTGCGTTTGTTATTATTTGTATAGGTGTGTACGTGTGAATGTTTATCCGTGTCGTACAATGCCAAAGGCGGTTTTTTTTAATGCGTATTTAATGGCATTGTTAACACGTTGTAAAACATTGTGTACTATTTTGTTCGCCCTTTTAATGTCCCTACGCCCCCTGCCATTTGTTATATTTGCACTACAATTTTTTTTTTTTTTTTGTGATATTTTTTTCTTGTTTACTTTCCCTTTTGCCGTTTTTCATCCCTTCCTATTGTTCTTGTTCTCTTTGCAGAGGAGCTGAAATTGGTTTTTACCCATCTCACATTGGACGATAAAGGTAATTGGACCTGTGTCGATGCTGAGGGAGGCAAAGCTGAAAGAATGTTTGATTTAATAGTCTATCGTAAGTATTAAAATGCAGAAAATATCACCATCCTTTAACAATAGAAAACTAATTGATCGTTAAGTTGAACAAAGAAAAAGTAAAAGCAAAATGAATTACGAGAAAAGCGGGCAACCAAATGGTTGTCGAAACAATGGTCAGATTCCAATGAGTAACTTCTTCTTTTTCCCTATTATTGTGTCTTTGTTTCTGCAGAGAAAATTACCTTTACGGAAAGCACAACCGTGTTAACGGTAAAGGAAGGTGATGACACGACCATTTGGTGTGAAGTGACTGGAGAGCCACAGCCAAATATTACCTGGTATTTTAATGGGGAGTACATACCAAATGTCGGTAAGTGGTGATCAAATGACTTGTAGTTATTGCCAATTGTTTGAGATGGCAGATTTACAGGAGAAGGTGTGCAAGCAGATTTTGGTACTCATTATATATCTGTGGAAAATATTTTTTAACAATCATGAAAACTTAAACACTCATACAACGTAAAACAATTCACTTGATAGTAGAAAATCTTTAGACATTCAAGATTTGGTCGTACTAACCAAAAGCATTAGCAAATATTCGAATACACAAATTTAAATACACAAATTTAAATTTTCTCAATATAATGGTTAGTGATAAAATTAAATTAATATGCATTTCTATGTAATTAAAAAAAAGCTAAAAACCTATACTACTGTCTTCAAAAAGTAAAACGAATTTCAAATTTTTCAAAAAATCTTTTATAATTCCTTCAGATATACAGGGTGTCCGTCAGGAAGTTATACTATTTTGTTTGTTTATAATTTTTGATTGAATGAAAAAGAGTGGAACTTATATTGATAAATGTTTTATTTAATGTCGGCAATTATGTATGGAATACAATATCACATAAATGTCCGCCTCTGTTAGCCTCATAAATGCGAGCCCTTTGAGCATATTTTTCATTACATTCTCAGATATTTCTCATGGTATTTCATTAATTTCATCACGAATATTTTATTTGAGTTGCTCAAGCGTTTCTGGTTTGCTTACATAAACCTTGCTTTTCAGATATCCCTACAAAAATAAGTCCGGAGTAGTCAAATCAGGCTCCACGGTCGCCTGCCAATCAAAGAAATTTCGACATGATCTGAATAATCGAATGTTTACTTTCAAAGTAAAATTGAAGAACTTTGGTTCTTTGTTCTGTGCTGAGCCTTTCCATCATAAATTTCCCAAGTATTATTTAGATAATTCTGTAAATAGACGAAAAAAAGAATTTAAACAAAAAATGTATTCACTGATCAAATTTTAACGTTCCTTATGCGCCACCCTATAGAAATGAGCAATATGCCGATGCCCTCGATTTTTGTTCTCATAACTTACTTTACCAAAAGTATGTTATCCGATTAGCTGACCTCAATACAAGGGTTTCGATTAATCTAAGAATATTATATATACCTAAAATCGGTCATATACATGGCTATTTAGTCGACTTTTCACAAGTTTTATAATAAATTTTTCAGTCAAATCTATTATTTGAGCAGTACCAGAAAAGCTGCCACATTTTCTCTCAGACTTTACTTAGCAAACATTTAGCGCGCTCCAAGTTTTATTTGATTTTTACTGACTGAATAAAAGATATCAATCTAAGATTATCTGGATTAGCTGGCTTATTTGCATGAAAGATACCAGAAGAAGCTGGGCAACGCCATCCTTTGCCATTCTCAGCACTAGATTGATGACCGCTAATTTGTGTACCAAATTTGACTGAATTTTGTACAGCTGCTTAAAATATATGAAGCTAAGAGCATTTGAGTTAAATTAGCCATTTGTATTGTTGGTACCAGAATGCAAGCGACTAATCGATCAACCATTTCAAATGTTGACGAACATTACTAAGGAATGCATCAGACAAATATTTAGTTTATTGAATTCGACGAAATAAGAAATAATTAGAGAAAATCGATTAAATTATAGATGAGGTACAAGAAGAGGTGTATCGAAATAGCCCACTTACAATTCCCGGGTGCGATCCAAGTTTTAAGAAGTTTCATGGAGATTTGAGATCGTTATCACGTCTACTAACCGGCCAGACTAACGGATGTTGACCAATTGACTAGAAATAGTCATAAAATGCATTTGATTAAAAGATAGCTGGTACCTTAAAACCTTTCTGCTGGGTGTTACATTTCTTCCTTTGAGTGAAGGTAGAAATATTTCCTTTTTTTTGGAAATATTTTAATATTATATTAAACAGGTTCGAGCATTACCCTAATAATAATCTCGCATTGTATGTTATATATCTTCCTATCATCAACATTCCGTTCCATACCAAAACATCTCTTTTTAAACATTTAGCTTTTTACATAATTTTCTGCCACCTTCTAACAACATAAGTTATTACCTCTGAATGTAGACTAATTCAATTTTTCGCTATTAAAACTTTTATAAAGATTACTTAAAGACTTAATTCCGACAACAGGACTCAACTATAAAACGAGAGCAATAATCAAATGTCATTGGTATTCCAAAGAGTTTTACGCCAATTAAAACTTGCACACCTCCCTTCTAAAAGTTTTACTCGCAAAGTTCATGCCACTTTTTTTGTGTTGAATTTTTATGCTTTAGTTACTTCTTGATGTTTGTTTTTCAATCAATGCCTTTTTTTGTATCTTTTCAGAGAATGCAACCAAATTTAGATATTTAGGTGACGGATTAAGTGTCATCGCAGTTACACAGAATGAAACGGGCGAATATACGTGTCGTGCTTATCAAGTCAATACCATCGCATCCGATATGCAGGAACGCACCATCCTGATGAAAATCGAACGTGAGTGTTATTTATTCTATTGCCTCAAATCTGTACGTTTCTACGCGTATAAATGCTAAAAATGACAGCAAGTTGTGGTGGCAAATTTTTCCCAAGCATCCATGCAGTTTTTTACATCGGAATTTACTTTCGAGTCGTGTTTTTGATTGTGGGAAAGTGAGTGACTTTTTCAGATGCAGTGGTTACAGGATGTTATTGGAATGCATCCGAGATTTTTCTATGACAACGTTAGCAATTTGGCTGCAACACATGACGCTACATATGGCAATTGTTATTGTGTGACTATGTGTCCTATTCTCCAGAGAACGTGACGATGATGTACATTGGGCTGCATAGCTTTCAATTGGATACATGTGTTAGTTTTATTCCGAAAGAGTTCTTAGTAAAGTAAAGCTTTTGTTTTCATATACAGCGATTCCCTCCTCTGCCTTGGCAGTTCGCAGAATTTGCATTGTATCTATTTGTGCCGTCCAACTGACTTTCGTCATCTGCTATATTTGTCTCTGTTAGTATTATTAGGTTGCGAGGTTTCTTAATTAAGATAGTAATAGCACAACATTTTTCATTAGCGACATATTATTCATATTCATGTACAGAAGTGTAGGTCAGTAATTTAGAAATGATTTACTCATGTTACTTAAGTTATGATGTATTTGCATTCGTTTGTTCATCTTTTTATACCAAAAAAAATAAAAAAAAATGTGTAAAAATGTGTTATGGCAACATAATTTTTTTAATTTTTGGGTTTGGTGTTGATGATAATGGTGATTTAAAATAAATTCAATTCTTTCCCCATAAAAATGATTAAAAAGTTCAAAGGCATTAAATAATTTTATAGTTTATTGCTCAGAATTCCTTTGTTTGGTTAATGATGTCCTCAATATTAATTTCATATGTTAATGGCTTCCATGTCTGTGTCATTAGCAATGACGATTGGCAATGAACTTTCATTTCTCTTGGCAAAAATATGATCATTAGGGGTGCAAACAAATCTCTCTAGCCTTAGCAGGTGTCGTCCTTTAAGAGGCGCATCCTATATGGTGTAAGTAAATCGTTTATGTAAATAAATTTATTTGTTCGTAGGCCTTTTAACATACTCACCAACTCTTTTTTTTCGTCACCGAAGAGAACCCTGCTATGGTCTTAATTACATTTTCTACTTCCATATTTTCATCACCGGCATTCTTCTTCTTCTTCTTCTTAGGTGGCGACTAGAATAGACATTCTTATCAATTATACGCCGCCCGTAGAAAATTGGTCCAAGTGTTTCGATCTCCTGCGTATCTCCTCCAATTCGTCACACCAAGTTTCGATAGTACTCGTATTTCAAAAGTCTGGTCCTTCCAAGGGAGTTTTGGTCGCCGCCTTCTGCGCCGTTCACCGAGTTCGTTGTCGGAAAGTTTTATGCCGGAGCATTTGGGTCCATTCGCACAACATGACCTAACCAACGCAATCGAGAGTGATCACCATCAATCACCGATATTACCTATTTCTAAATGCTACCGCCTACTGTTGGCCTATACGCTTGTCCATCTCCAACAACAATATTTGAATGTCTGAATATTTGAATATTTGCATGTTTGAATATTTGAATATTTAAATATTTGAATATTTGAGTATTTGAATATCTGAGTATTTGAATATTTAAATATTTGAATATTTGAATGTCTGAATATTTGAATATTTGAATGTTTGAATATTTGAGCATTTGAATATTTTGATATTTGATTATTTAAATATTTCAATATTTGAACATTTGAATATTTAAATATTTGAATATTTAAATATTTGAATATTTAAACATTTGCATACTTAAATATTTGAATATTTCAATATTTGAACATTTGAATATTTGAAAACATGAATATTTGAGTATTTAAATATTTTAATATTTAAATATTTGAATATTTGGATATTTGAATATTTTAACATTTGAATACTTGAATATTTGGATATTTGAATATTCGAATGTTCGAATATTTAAACATTTGAATTTCTGAAATTTGTTGCTTTGTTCCACTGTCCGTGCCTTTTTTCTGCTGTATCCGTGTTTAATTGAATTTGTTTTATACTGGAGTGAGTGAATCGCAATGTAAGCGCATAAGGTGGAGTAGAATTTTTTTGTTTTCGTTTTGGCTACATAATAGTTTTGGAATTGAAATTCCATTGAGAATTTTTACTGCTGTATTTATTTCTGTCCAGCTACCTTAATAACTGACTACGAATCTGTGAATAGAAATTCAAGCTAAACTGGCACTAAAACTGAAAGACTGATTTTAGTTCACTGCTGAAAAAGGACTGGAATAACTTCATGGTTTAACCTGTATTTAACTGTGCAGAACGAAATATAACACCCTGAAGGAAGCATTTAATGTACCAAATATATTTTAATGAAATGAATTTTATGACTTTTAAGTCGACTGGTCAAGGCCCGTCTCCATGATTGGCTAGCTGGCTAGTAGGCCTTTGAACACGGTAACTGTGTAAATCTTTATGGAACTTCTCGAAACTTGTTACGGCCTAATAGTTTTCCATGTTGTACACGGAGATTGGAATTGGGCGAAGTCTGTCCTTCTTCTTCGTACCTCGCATACATATTCACCTATTTTCCGAAATTTAATTTTTTCGCTGTAACTGCTCGCCTATATTGTGTTGAAGCTCAAATTTTTTTACGTAAAATTTAAAAAATTGTCCAATTACCCTCACCCCTTTTGGCACCTATCATACAAATGGCCGATTTTACACATATATTCTTAGGTTCATACCTTTTGTGTAATAGCACTACATTTAATCAAATTTAGTACATATTTAGCGTTCGTCGAAGTAATATCTCAGAATGAAAATGAAGCGCTTTGTCACATCCATTCTGGTCAAAATAACCCTTCACATTCCAATCAATCCTGTGTAATTCCTAAATAGTCAGCTGTAGTAGTTTAAATTTGTATTCTTTAAATTTTTTTGCAGTTTTCTACAACATCCACTAAAAGTCGATAAATTCATCATGCTTCTTCCGGTACCTCCCACACAAATGACTGACTTAACATATATAATGCGTTTAGTAGTCTAAGTTCTATGATCAAAAATAGGCGACGTTGCCACACCTTTTTCGATTTATAGAAGTTAGATTTTCCGTCGTAATCCATAATTCCTAGTCTGAAGTAGCTTCAGCTTTTACCAATTATATTGAACAATAATACAACGCAAAATTTGAAAAAATTGACAGAATAACTACTCCCTCTTCTGGTATCCCCCATCCAAATTGCCTCATTTAACTCATACTCGTATACGAGTATTCTTAGGATTTCAATTTTTATTCAATTGTGATATATTCGTTACAAGTGAGCTCCCATCATACGTATAATACTGTATATGCTTAGCGTACTACCTATACATACACAAACTCGGCGATTCTACATTTCCCATAAGGAGGACTTCACAATTACAATTTTGCTTCCCTTATTATATTATAATAATTCAGAGTATTTTTTTGCAGCACCAAAAAAAGGATGGTGGGTGAAGTTATATGTAAGTCAGTTCACTTGACTGAAATTTCTGTACTGGTTTTGTACAGGGTGTCCGTCGGGAAGTATACTATTTTGTTTAGCCGCCATTTTGGTAAACATAATTGTCTTGACAGTTCATATTTGGCAGTCTTGAAGTAGAGACGTTACAAATTTAATATGGAAAAATATTCGATAAACCAACGCGTTTTAATTGTTAAAACATTTTGTCAAAATCAATCATCGATTACTGTGACGATGAGAAAGTTACGTGAAATTTTTGGGAGAGACAACGTGCCAACAAGACGCACTATTTATCGTGTAGTAAGTGATTTCGCAGAAAGGTCTATAGCTAATAGGGTCAAGATCGACTGAAAACATTACTGCTGCTCAAGAAAGTGTTCAAAAACAATCCATCAACCTCAATTCGAAGCCGTGCTCAGGAACTTGGTCTTCAAAGAACAACTTTGGCCACAATTTTGCACAACGATTTGCATTTGTTTCCATTTAAGATTCAGTTGGCACAAAAGCTTCTTCCACATGACCCTTTGCTATATGCCAATATAGCAATATATATATATATATATATAGCCTCAGAGGCGGACATTTATCTGATATTGCATGCCATACGTAATTGCCGACATTAAATAAAACATACATCAAGATTAGATCCATTCTCGTTCATTTAATCACAAATTATAAACAAACAAAATAGTATGAGTTCCTGACGTACACCCTGTATTTACATTATAATATCCAACTCTCTCGTCTCTGAAGCTCTTCGTAATTTCTAACAAACTCTACACAGGTTTGACTGAATTAAATGCCAAAAATATATGATGCAACGATTTATATTGCGCCTGAAAAATTGATGTGTGGGCTATCGCCATTAGTTGTAAATATCCCCCAAAAGAAAAAGAGCATGCACCAAATTGTCGTCAAACTCTGTCAAAAGAGAAAAATTAGCTTCAGCCTACCAGTCGAGCATTTAGTCTTTAGAGGCCCTCTGTGGGTTGGATTTTCTGTATTATTGTTCTTTATAAATTGGGATTCCTTGACCGACATATTTAAAAGGAATTCTGTTCGCAACCATCTTTAGATTGCTTGGAACTGTTTATTTTAGTGCATATTCAGATCGTTTATTTTACGAATATTTTCACCAAAAGAATTACATTGTTAATGAATCAATTGCAAAATGTTTAACACTTTGTAATACTTTTTGCCTATTCTTGGACTTCCACTTGAAAAACATCGTTTCTAAGTAGGCTTACATATAATGTCACATGTATTAGTAAACAGGATAAATAAATAAAGTAACGGGTTATCTATTTTTCAGATTTACAAGTAAAGCGAAATGAAACACACAAAGCTATGATTTTGGGGAAACTTTTATTTCATTATAATGCTTAGACCTTACCATTCATTATGCACAAAATACAATGTCATTTAAATATCCGCCTCTGGATTATTTCCTGCAGTGCATCCTTTTAAAGTAATTTTCGACCACTTTTTCACACATTTCGGGCGGTGTCTCGGCGATAACTTGGCAAATGTTGCTTCAGTGTTTGGGGATTGTCACCAACACGTGAAATTACGCTTTCTGGAAACTTCTCATGCAATAATTGATTTTGGCTAATCGGTCGTGATGTATGGCTCGTGGCCCCGTCTTAATGGAACCACATATCATCCAGTTCATAATCTTTAATTGCAGGCCAAAAAGAATAGGTTATCATATGGCCATAGTGCTCCCAATTGGCGGTAACCTTTCCTTCAACGTTATTTTCGACAAAATACAGCTCGATAACACCTCCAGGCTCCATAATGCTCACCAAACAGTCACTTTTTCCGGACGCAATCACTTTTCCACAATCACTCCTTGGTTCTCCGAGGCCCATATGAGACAATTTTGCTTGTTGGCTTAACCACCGAATGAGAAATGAGCTTCATCGATGAGGAAAATTTTGTTCGCAGAAGCAGCATTGAAAGCCTGTTGCTATAGCACCCAATCAGCATATCTACGACGTTGTGAATGATCAATCGGCATTAATTGTTACTTGAGTTAGACTCTATATGGATGGAAATGCAAATGGATGAATGGAAAAGCAAATCCAAATGCAAAATATGCCGTAATGAGCCGTAAGATAGGCCCAATTCCTGAGAACACCATGGAATAAACAAATTCGGATTATCCGCCACACTTTCACTAACAGAAGCGGTTTGAAGGTCTGAAAATACCTGTAGAGTTCCAGTCTCTTCAAATTTCTTTATAATCTTGTCAATTCCTTGCACAGTAGGTCGATTGTGAAAACTATAATCAATCCGTAATGCACGAAAAGTGCCCATATTCGAATCACCACTTTTGTAGTAAGTTATAACTTTTTTTACGCATTCTTTGATTGTTAAACAATTCATATTCGTAAATGGCAGGCAGTTCACTAAATAAATAGCACTTCGGATGACAGGTATTCCACAGCTGACAGCCTTGAAAGACCGGCCTTATAATTCCTAAATAAATTATATGATAGAAACGGGAGTGATGGATACAACTTTTTGAAAATCTCTCAAGTCAGCGTGGTTTGCTATTATTATAATCGGTGCTCTGCGTGTTGTGAAGAGAAGTATTGACATCAATTCTCTGGCTCCGGTGATAAATCGAAAACAAAAACACTTCACTTTACTGTGTAGAGCACTTTCCAAAAGGGTAAAACTCTAAAAAATTTTACGTGCCAATATTTAAATTTTTCTGAAAACTCAAGTCATCTGACTACAAAAGTTTAACAGTGCTGTAACTTAAAGACTGCAATCACTTGAGCAATGTTCTCCAGTTTGTCCTTACAATGTGTAAACGTTTACAACGGAAATCTTTTTTCTAAGTCATTACAGACTAGCAGGAGGTTCAGATTCTTAATATCCACTTGCCTACGATTAGTCCTTCTCAAACTGGATTTCTCTTTTTCTGATATAATTCCCAGAAGTTCCTGCAGAGTGAAAATCACCTTTGTTGCAGATTTACTAATTTTCCACTAGTAATGACTAATATGATCTAAGTCTTTCATATAATATAAATACTATTATATATGTATAACATGCGGCTTGTAAAACGCTGAGCTAAAGTTGATATACCTATATAAAGCTGAATGATTTTTTTTACCGAATTTGTGCTTATGTGATGACTCATATCAAGTGACCAGTAAAAGTCATATACGAATATTCTTACCTTCAAATTAAAGTTTGGGAAAATGTATAAAAATTACCTCTAATGGAAAGAGTGTCTAATGTCATGGACGTGCGTGTTATTCGTGGTGCTAATATTGACTCAAATCACCGCGTGGTTGCAGCTTAGGTACGCACGAGATTGAACAGAACGAAAAATGTTCGTAACCAGGCACAAAGGAAACTGGACGTCGCTAGGCTGCATACCCCTGTGATAGCCATAGCCTACTCCTACAAACTCTCACAACTACTACAACTAAATGCCCCTGATCCTGATGTTCCTGATGCACAGTGGCAACATATTGCGCATTGTATGACAACTTCTGTAAAAACCATACTTGGGTATGTGAAACCGCGCTCAGACAGGCTCTGGTACGACGAAAAATGTCGCATGGTGTCTGAGGAAAAGGATGTTGCATACAGGGCAACGTTGCGGCCAATTGTAATGCGTGCAGTTTGGAAACGATGCAAGGAGAAGAGAGGCGTACCAACTCTTTAGGCCGAAGAAGCGGTAGTGGAAAGAGCGTGAGAGTGAGGAAGTAGAAAGGTACAGGATTAGAGGTGAAGCCCGAAAATTTTACCAAAAGGAAAGAAGTACAGGGTGTGGAAAAGACCTCCCCTCCTGTAAGGACAGCGAGGGAAATCTAGTCACAGATACGATGAATGTGCTGCAACTATGGAGAGAGCATTTTTATAAGCCGTTAGTTCCGGATGGCAGTACTAGTGAGGAAACCAACCCAATTATCGACGATGGCATAAATTGCGCAGCTCCGAGCCAAACTGAGATCGGAACAGCTGTATTGCGGCTTAAGAACAACAAAGCTGTGGCGCTGATGGCCTGCCAGCAGAGCTGTTTAAAACTGGTGGCGATGAGCTGATAAACAGCGTGCATCAGCTCCTAAATACTGTTTGGTTCGAGAAAAACTCACCCGATGATTGGAATTTGAGTGTACTGTGTCTTGTGTTTTAAAAAAGCGATCCAAGAGTTTGTAAAAACTATCGCGGTATCAGTCTTTTACCCATTGTTTGCAAGGTCCTATCAAGTGTGATATGTGAAAAACTAAAGCCGTTTCCAATTGACCTGATTGGACCTTATCAGTGTGGCTTTAGACCTGGTAAATCAACAACTGACCAGATATTTACACTACGACAAATTCTGGGAAGATCCAAGAAAACCAGATCGATACGTACCATCTTTTCGTCGATTATAAAGCTGCCTTCAAAAACCCGATACGGCAAAAACTGTATGAGGCCATGTCCGAGTTTGGAGTTCCTGCGAAGCTTATATGTCTTTGTAGGATGACGTTGACTGACACGAAGTTTTCGGTAAATGCAGACAAAGATCTAAGCGAGCCTTTTTACACCGAACGAGGATTGAGGCAGGGCGACAGTCTATCGTGCGACCTCTTCAAGAAAGCTGCAGTTAACGTGACTGGTACTGCAGCCTTCTCAATTATCGAGAAAGAAGCAGCGAAAATGGGTCTGGTGGTAAACCAGGACAAAACAAAGTTATTGGTTTCAATGAACAAAGGGTCTACTCGTCTGGGACGCTGTGTGAACGTTGACAGCTATAATTTTAAGTGGTGGAAGAATTCATCTACCTCGGTTCCGCTGTAAACAAAACGAATGATGTCAGCATGGAGATAAAGAGGAGAGTATTGCTTGCTAACAGATGTTACTACGGGCTAAGCAAGCGATTCAATGATAAAGCCCTCTCTCGACAAACAAAAATCTGACTGTACCAGACGTTGGTCCTACCCGTCTTGTTATATGGCGCAGAATCCTGGGTTATGACGCAGGCGGATGAATCAGTGCTGGAAGGTATATGGACCCATCATCGTTGACGGAGAGTATCGTTGTCGCATGAACAATGAGCTGTATGAGCTATATACCAATATCGACGTGGTCAAACGCAATTGTATACAGCGATTGCGTTGGCCGGGTCATGTTGTACGGATGAATCCAAATGCTCTGGCACGGAAAGTTTTCGACACGAACTCGATGGACGGCGCAGTCGCCACATAAGAAAAAGAAGAATGAAAAGAGTTGCACAGTACTAGTAGAAATACTATTGTTGAACTGTGTTTAGTTATAACCGTTTGAATTTTAAAAATCATATTACTATTTTGCTGAACATCAAAACCAATGTCTAACTCACGTTACTTGCTACAACGCATCATGAGTTTCTACATCTTTTTTTGAACAGCCTTTGAACGAGTAAGAATTCTTGAACTGAAATAAAATTTAATTACAAATTTTAACATTATAATATTTGCCTTTTATTTTTGATTCACGGGCGTTGAGTTATGATTCCAAAAAACTTGAAGGAAATACAATCCATTATATAAATTATGTTTTGAGTCGAAAATATACAACTTTTGAACATGTTAAATCAAATTTTGTCCGTTCCAAAAAGGTTTCTTTAGGAACTGTGGATTCAATACATTGCTAAAGTTTTAAAAACATGGTCATTTGTTTTTTCCAATGCGTTTAATCATTAAGACATTTCACTCAAAAGTTTGTGATGATAGAAAAGTATGGAAACAAATAGCAAGTATATCTTCCTTTTTACAAAACTGATGGCTCTTTGGAAAATGCAAGATCTTTCCTTCTTTGAAATTTATGAAAATGTTACTTTAAGCAGCCATCGCGTAATTGAAACAACTGAAGATAATATTGACAAAGAAACAATTTTACTTTATAAAATATACAATTTAATGCGTTTCCTATAGAAGACATTATATATTAACGCGTGAAAATGACATTTTATTGCATCTGCAGATAAACCCATGTGGACACACGCGGAAACTCCCAAGGATCAATATGCTTATCTCAATGGCACCGTCGACTTGAAGTGTGAAGCTATTGCAGAACCACCCGGTAATTTCACTTGGTATCGCAACAAGAAGCAGCTGCACAACGATAAACATGTCAATATCGAGCACGATAATTACATTTCCATACTTCATATCAAGGCATCCGATGAATTTGCTTTCAGTACATACAAGTGTAAGGTAAAGAATCACCTGGGTTCCATTGAACGCACGTTCACATTGAAGCGTGGCGAGAAACCACCATCGCCACATCCTTTGACGCTGCGTGGCCTCAATTCCCACACATTCGATATCGAGTTGGTCTACACAAAGCCACCGAACACAAAGCCTCAAATGGGGGTGAATGGCTATCGCATTGAATACATAACGGAGTTTCAATTTAAAAAGGATGCTGGCAAATGGACCAACGCCAAACACAAAGATTTCGATTATGCAAGTGGTAAGTGGATTAAATGGTTGCCTATTCATATGTGCCCCTCTCTTATGTCGTGGCAAATGGCTATGTATTCGTAAACGTATTTCCCCCCCCCCATATGACCACAAATCTAAACTTGTCTAATCTTGTGATTGTTCTACATCTATATAGGGGCCACCTTCCTACTCAACAATTTGGAGGCAAACACCACTTATTTGGTACGTGCCGCTTCACGGAATATGGCCGGCCTCAGCGACTGGACCAAAGTAGAGAAATTACGCACCAAATTCATTCAAACGAGTGGTTCGTCCAACAGAGTTAGCTCGTCATCGTTCACCCACATTCTGTGCTTTGTTTTGATAGCCTTATTTTTAAGCCACGATCTAACATTCGCTCTTCCCACCATCAACAACACGCCCATTGCTCGTCGCCGCAGTCCAGGAATAATTCCAAAGTTTGTCAGTGGTCGTTTGTGAGTTCATTTCGATGTTTATTTTTAATATTAAGTAGTAGAAGACGAAGTTAAAAAAAAGGAAATCTAAAAGATTGCTTAGTTTCTATGTTTGCTTTTATCATTGTTTTCGCCTTTTGACAATTTCGTTTCATCTTTAGTTTATTTTAAGTTTCAGACATTCAACAAACAATATTTTTGCTTCCTTATATTGAAAATTGCAAGGAAAAAATTACATAAAGCACAGTGGTTTGGAAAAGTCAGAGGCGGGATTTGTTATTTTGCATAAATTTAAGACTGTATAATAAATGTATCATAAACAAACAATAGAATAGAAACAATAGAAACAATAGAAGATTTCGGATCGTGTATTCTTTCCCGAATTCGTTTTTCGTGGTAAAATATTTTAACATTTTTTTAAATCAACCTTTTCGCATCAACTAAGATGAAAATGATAATTATATTATTTTCAATTTGATCAGTGAGGTGTTACTTTTTTTTCCACACCCTCTGTCTCCTGCAATCAAGATTTTACTTACTACTATCATTTCTTGTTAGACGATGGCATCGTGTTTGTCCCCTGTCGTCTATTATTTTCTTAAAAAGCAGTTTTCGTAAAATCCGTTGTTAAAGTGAGCATAGGCCGCAAGATGAATGTGCTGCTTAAGTTTGATCTTTTCAGCTTCGGTATTTCCATTTAGTCCGCAGTTAAATTTTCATCTCATTTAGCTCGCCTCACTTATTTATTTTCCAAAGTCTGAATTTTCATAATGTTCAATAGCGGAATGCGCACTTCCGATTTGATAGTCTTTTTTGCTCAAAATACGTCTTACCATTTTTGACCCCTTTATTCCCAGTTTTTTCAACTAAAAGCACGAATTTACGAAAATTCTCTACATCGCAAGCATACCAAGCTATAGGAAACTATACCCCCAATGTCATAATGTTAACCTCAGCTGTTTGTTCCGATCCAGTGCACCACTTCTGTCCCATATTTAACCATTTGATGTTCTGAAAGTGGGAACGGCCTTGAGCAAAGCTAACAGCTTTGTCTCCATTTTTCAAGATTATTTCAGGTTTAGAATTACCTTGATTTTATTAAAATCCCTTCTCATTTCTTGGCTACCCTGGTAGATGAATTTATACACTTTACTCCTTCACTGTTTTCTTCTTACCGATGGCACCAGTTTGGTCCTCTTTCTTTTTTATTCTACCCCCAAAAAGTTCGAAGATTGAAAAGCTTCTAGCTTTTCTTCCGTGACTATATTATAAAAGTAGAGTATACAAAGGTATTCAAATGTAATTTCATTTTTTTAGCTTTAATCATTTTTTTATAAGCGATAGTACTATTTTTGTCCTCTTACCGTCATATTTTCACTTAATCATTTTCACCAATATAGTGATGATTTTATTTTCAGTCTTTAGTATTAGGTATTGGTACCATTTTTCATCACCTTCGTGACAGTTTTGACAGTTTCCCTTAAGGTACGAATTTTGAAAATGTTCATATCGCGCGGCTACGAATGGATACTTTGATATATGAGAATTTAGGTTCAAACGTTTGTTTGCGGTGAGCTGTACGGTTTTTTAACACTTTTAACCCGTTTTTAAACCCTGGCTGTAAGAATGCCGCAAAATTATATTATATATTCTTGCCTCGCGCCTAATCTTTAAGGAAGATTAGGGTACCAATTTTTATACCACTTTATTTTCATTCTGCCCTTCTTTACCCCTAAAAACGTGAATTAGAATTGTATTTAGTCTGTAGTCTATAAGAGGCCGAATTCAAAACTTTTATTGTGGCCAGCCCTGATAGTATTGATTTCGAAAAATCACTATTGTTGCGCTTGCCTAAAAAAGAAGAATAATATGGAAACTTATTTTGAAGTTTCTAACTCTAGCACCGGATTAATCTCTTCCTATCCAGTCTTTATCCGTAAAAGTAAGAATTTTGGAAAATCTTCTCTTATTGCGCATTTATTTTATGAGGGATTTGTATACACAAATTTTCGTGATTCTAGCTTTAGTTGCTTAATCTGGGCGATGATCAGTCAGACGGTTATTCAGTAGTGCAACGATTAAGTATATTCATAGATTACTGAGTCACATTTTTCGGTTTTTAAAAATTTGTTCATTGCAAAAAGAAACTAATAAATTAAATGAATAAAAAATCAGTTTTTCAACTAATACATCAACACAAAGTAAGAGAAACAACCTTCAGACCCTGATTTATCTGCATTGTATATACAATAAAAATGCGGTACCTCGAATCAACTTCAATCTAAATGTACAGTAAATTAAATGTTAAATATGTTAGGTTTTATGTGAGCCGTATTGATTGCAATTTTATAACCCATAGCGAATGTATTTAATTTTTTTAAACAAAATTATTAAACGTTAAAGAAAAACGTTGTAGTTTCCTTTATAAAACTATAACTTCGTTAGTTTTGTCAATGTGCTTGCAGCATTTTTAAAAGAAAATGTGATCTTTTATTTAAATATAACGTTGGACAATTCACTGAAAATTCTAATAAAGTGCTACCACCAAAAATGCTGAATTTTAAGACACACAGAGAGCGAATACTTTGAATATTAATCAAAACGCAATCTCTAACGTGTACTTTATTTTGACAATAATGAGCTTTGTTCTTTACCGTTCGCACAATCAACCAGGCCTAAAGATGAAAATTCTACAATATTTCTAAAGGGCGGCGCATAAGTAACGTTAAGATTTATTCAATGTATAACTTTTTTCTTTCTGCTTTTATTTAACGCTGACATTTATTAAAATTTAGAGTATAGTTTGGAAATATGTTCACTTTATGTTTTGAAGATAACAATTTCAAATGGTGTCCATTGTTTGCTTCTACCTGACCTTCCAAAGCGTTGCTCTTTCCAAAGCATTTTCCATAACTTTTCTTAGAATTTTAGGTCCCAGCGCCCCCACTTCTTCTGAGATATTGGCCTTAACTTGTTGGATGGTTATTGGCTTATTGACATATGCCTTACCCTTTAGGTAGCCCCAAAGAAAAAAAATTGGGTGCCGTTAAATCAGACGAACGTGGTGGCCACTTAAAATCAGAAAAACGTGATATTATTCGACTGCCAAAAATTTCGCACAGGATAGCCATAGTTGAACGAGCTATATGAGCTGTGGCTCCGTCTTGTTGCAACCACAAATCTGGATTGTTTTGCGCCTCTGGCCTTAAACAATTTTCAATTATTTCCCGGTATTCAATGCCGTTCACATTAATCACAACTCCTTCGTCGTTTTCGAAAAAAATATTGTCCAATGATCCTCTCTGAAGTTATTCCACACCATACTGTGCGTCTAAGTGGGTACGTTTGATCTTCAACAATTATTCTTGGATTTTCGGTTCTCCATATTCTACAATTTTGTTTATTCACGTGACCATTTAGGTGAAAACGAGCCTCATCGCTCACTATGAGTTTGTGAATAAACTACTCGTTTTCTAGGCACAATTCTTGAAAACGGCGACTATATTGAATGCGTTCTTGTGCATCATTTGGTTTTAACTCGTGAACCAATTGCATCTTTTATGGGAAAAGATGCAACGAATGTAAAATTCTTTGCAAAGACCGTCTAGACATCTCTAACTGCTGAGAACGTCGCCTGGTGGAAGTTTCGGGGTTGCCCTCAATACTTGCTTGCACTCTAGCAATGGTCACTTTATTTCAAACTGTACGAGGTCTTCCAGCACGCGGAAGATCACACACAGCCCCTTGTTGCCCAAAGCGCTGAACCAATCGATAAATTGGACCATTTCGTACATGAAAGAAATTTCGATATAGTCTGAATAATCGAATGCTAACTTTCAAAGTAAAATTGAACAACTTTGGTTCTTTGTTCTGTGCTGAGCCTTTCCATCATAAATTTTCCAAGTAGTATTTAGTTAATTCTGTGAAGAGTCGAAAAAAAAAGACTTAAACAAAAAATGTATTCACTGATCAAATCTTAACGTTACTTATGCGCCACCCTTCAGTTCTGGATAAAATTAACTACAAAAGCGGGTCAGCAAACAAATGAAATATCTTTTGAAAAATATTTGATGCCAGTGAGATTGAACTTAATTTAAGATTCTCTACCAGTGCTATGAGATCGCATAATATGGTTTTTATTGCCTATTAAATTAGGATTAATAAAACAATATGTAAAAGTTCTTAATAAACATGAGAAATGTTTGAACCACGTTATTAAAACATTTCCGAAATTGTTCAAAAATCGGCCTTTGGGTAGTGAAAGATTTCATGGTAAGTGAAAAGCCGTCTAACTAACCTTAGGCAAATAATTTTGCACTCCTGGCACTTGGATGCAACATGAGCATTAAAATATATTTCCACTTCATCCATTTAGAGAGTTTCTCCGAAATGGATGATCTATGTGAAAAGCAAGGAGAATGTTTCCATCGAAATAGTAGCACTATGATTAAGCGATGCCTTTGAATTGAAATATGATGGCTCGCCACTGTTTCGGTTTCAATTCCCGACATATTCAACTCTCATTATTTGAACGGCGGTCACCTAAATGTGTCTGATGAGCACTTCAGGTGAGTAATCGACAAATCTTACAGGTGCTTCTTAAACTGTGACATTTGAATTCATCGTTGAACTGTAGGTCCCGTCGAGTAAGCCTAAAAACAGAATGTGAGAAGCTTTTTCATTTCTCATTATGGAAGAAAATATGTTAACATTTTTTTTTAACTTTGTGTAATAACATGTTCAATTTAACTGGTATATTTTTTGGACACATTTCTCCCCTTCCTTTTATTATATGGAAAATGCAAGTAAGAGATGACACTAGTAATTATAATTTTCTCAATATCTCAGCAAAAAAAAAAATTGGAAATAAAATTTTCATTAGAAATAACATTTTCATTAACGATAATGAAGTACATCATTTGCAGATAATAATAAAACATCACATTTTCAAAATAATGGCTTGACGTAATGAAATAAATTGCTCTCATTCATTTGCTGTCATTCCTTGGAAAATTAGTTAATTTTTTACAAATTCTTTGTCGCGAATTTTCATATAACTGCTTCAAATTAAAACAGAAAATTGGCACTTACTGTGAAGATACACAGTTTCTTTCAATTTAATATATATTTATTGCATTACATTGACCAACTAGACGTGGGCCGGTAGACTATTACATTTAATCGACTTTTAAAACTCTAATTTTCACTATAGAATCCCATAAATTTGAGAAGTAAATTATTTTTGGAAAATGTGTACGACAATGTAATGCCAGAACTATGTAACTGCACTATACAAGTAGTACTGAATAGTTGTTAATTTGCAATCAACGGGTAGTTCGGAAAGTTCGTTCGATTTTTAAAAGAAATGTATTTACAAATTTATGTACAAGAAAACAATTATTTTAATCTATTATATAATCTCCTCCATTTTAGAAACTTTTTCCAACCTCTCTGGGAGCTTTTTAATTCCTCTTTCATAAAACTCGCATGGATTTTCTGAAAAAAAAGCGTTTAATTTGAATTTTAATTTTCTCGTCGTTATGGAAATTCAAGTGGTTACTTAGATTGCGAAGCAGATGATGGTCGGACGGGGCGAGGTCTGAGGAGTACGATGCTTCCCACCTAAGCTCTGACAGTTTCTGACGAGTCCGCTAGGCAGTATGATATCTCGGTGAGAGAGTGAGGTACCCACACATCGAGGTTGCTTACAAACCCGAGCTCTTTTATGACCCCGTGACCGGTTGAAACTGTTTTTTTTTTCTTATATCAGTCATTGCCCTAACTGTTGCACGGAGATTAACAATAATTAAATCTCTTACCTCCTGGGAAACAGTTTCTTTTAGTCGTCCTGATCTGGGAGCGTCTGTTACGGAGAAGTCACCCGTACAATTTCCTTTGAACCATTTCAGGCAAGTTCTTTCATTTGGTCCGGTTTCTTTATAAACAGACTTTATTTTTCAGCTGGCTTCAGCAGCCATTTTTCCTTTTCGGGAATAATACAACATAATATGCCTAAAAGGGTCTTTTCCCCTAATTTTTTCCACTTTTTAAAACATTTTTAAAACGTACATATAACTACTCACGACAACGAGTTAACATTAGTAAACAGTTTAGAGAAGGGGTGGGAGGAGGTTAGTGTTTGAAGGAACTCTATTTCATGACAAGTGACGTATGCTGACCTAACGAGTTAACCAAACAAACTTTCCGAACAACCCAATAATTACCTCCTACCATGAGTCAATGTTAAATTCATAGGCGTTTCAGTCAAATATTGCACCACATCTGGATGAGTAATTGCGTTGTTAGATAGTGATATTTAAAATGCAATGATTTATTGAGATTGTATGGGAATTGTTCAGTTCTATTCTTCTATTTTCGTTTTCAATATGTTTTAATACGCTGTGGCCTAAGTTCATACAGCTGGCTTAGGAAAATTTCAAAATTTGAAAGCAACAAAAAACCGTGTTTTTTGCATTTAATTTTATGTTAAATTATTGTATCTGAACCAATATAAATACAAGGTAGAAAGTTGGCAAGACAATTTTCTTGATTCAATTTTTACCTTCCAATTGTCATTTTTAAGAATTTTGTATATTTGAAATAACTGACCTTTTTCTTGACATAAAATACAATGCGTAGAATTAATCGTTGCACATTTTAGTTTGATACTTCGCTATAATGGAGTATTAGACTATCTGGTTAGTAGAGTTATACTGCTTTCTTTACAATTGCAAGCATCAGATTGGAATTTCATAACCCCCCCTCAAACCACTGTGTGTCAATATTGGCGATTATGCGGCCGAAATGGCAACATTATTTCATTTGCTACATCATTTTGAAAGTTTTTCTTCTACATGAAAATAAATTGTCTTTTTATTGCAGTTGCTTTTTTTCCTTTGCTATTTTGAATTGTTTTGTTTCCATTCCTTCCTTGTTTGTTTTTTTATAAGTATGAATATTAGAAAGAAAAACCATACATTTAATATTATTATTTAAGTTAAAACGAATTTATACTATAATTTTAGACAGAATAAAATATAAACAGAATATTAAGTAAACATGTGGCAATTTGGAATTTGCCAATGATATGAGAATTATATATTTAGATTACTCAAGTGCCAGAACAAGTGGTTTTTATCATCTATTTGCAATTTATTGTATCCACATACCTTAGTTTGATTACAATTGATTAAAGTATTAACCATTACAATGTTTGCAAACATGAAAATAATATTCACTCAGTCATTCATTGTCGTCGTGTATGTGTTGCAAAATAAGTGTTTTAATGTTTTTATACGAATGGTAACAATATAACGCATCCACAACAACATAATACATCCTAAGTGTACTTTTTCTATTATTTGTTAAAATATGTATGAATTTGTCAAAGTGCTTTATTACGTCTAAACATAAATCAAATATTTATAAAGAATTGTGTAATCCCCTAAATTTAGAATTCAATTACGATATACACAATATACGTATTACAACAAGTAAATATATGTAGGAATACATAACAATATACTATGTTAATAACAAATAAATAATGTTGTTTGTATGATTATTACAAAAAAGAAAAAAGGTTAATTATGGATAAACGTATTTTTTGGATGAATCTTAGAAAAGCTTAATGAAATGTCCATTTATGTAATAATTGAAAAAAATAAAATAAAATAAAATAAAATAAAATTTATATGTATTAAATACGTTTATAGAAGCGCATTTAACAATTTGTAGCCCATTCCCCTGTTTATTCTTCTATGCAAATTAGATTTATTGGAGAAGAGATGTTGGGAAAACAGTTCGTTTATAGTTGCGAATAAGAATTTTTCAGCAGTCTACTAAGGTGATTGTTTATGGACAGAAATTGTCTGGCTCTACAGGAACTTGAAATTGTTTTTGTATTTTATGTTATGGATTATAATTTCTGTGGTTACTTCTAATGAATTGCAAATGCATCCTTTTTTTTCATAAAAACCCGGTAAAATAAAATAATTTAATCACTTATAAATCAGTCAATATACCATTTACTTTTACTGCTATACTACAATATTTTATTATTTATTATACTATTTTATTAAGCCTATTAACAACATTAGTGTAAAACTACATTGTGAAAACATGGCCGATAAATTCTCTTGAAGAGCAGATAGTGCTCAAGATCAGGCACCTTCACGAAAGTTCAGTTTTGTATCGGTTTTGATATCGTAAACGTATTTAAAGTACATTGGAAATTTGTTTCTGATTTATATCGGAAACGATCAGTTACTTCATTAAATTAATTGTTTTTTTTTTTTTTGCCCGAAACGAAACTGGAACTCTGGAACTAACTCTGTTTCTTTATCGAAGCATAATAAAACAGTTATTTTTATTCGAGGACCAGAAACGAAAATATAAACCTACATTAATTCGGTTTCTCTGTCAAATCATAATGAAACTGATATTTTAATTAAATAACTTGAAACGAAAATATATTTTCATGCAGTTTCGTTTCTTAGTCTGAACAAAACTGAACGCAAATATAGTTTCGTTTCTTGACAGAAAGAAAAGCTTGGCGACAAACTGCTGAAAGTAAAATGTCTGAAATAATTTTTTTTCTGAAACCTAAATGGCATTCTAACACCGATTAATCTTAGGCCAGTAGGTGACTTCTGTTAGTGAAACTCAACACACCATCCTAGTGGTCGTTGGCAGCCCCAACACTAGGATCGGTTGCAGTGGCCTGATAAGCCGCTCATATTAAAAAATTATATCAAGAAAATACCGAAGAAATGTTACCAGACTCTCTAACATTTCACAGCAACCCGAAAATATTGTCTGTTTTTTTTTAAATTAAAGAACTTCAAATTCAATACAAACCAAATATTTTATAAACTGAATTGGAGTCAAAATTGTTTGTACTTCCATCTTTGGCTGTGTGGAAACGGAAACAAAATGCAATACAATTTTGATTCCGTTATCGGAATCATAACAACTACTTTGTATATATTTGATACTGAAACAAAAAAAAACATTTTCGAATTCAATTTCGTTTCATTGGCAGTCTCCGCTTTAGATTCACTTCCAAGTGATGCGATTTATAGAAACGCCCCATTACCACCCAACTTAAATTTGTCTAATTCTAAGCATTTAAATTACAAATTGAAGACTTCATAATCGGCACTTAAATTTTTAACATATTCTTTCAATCGAAAATGTAGTATTTCTCTGAGAAAATTAATTCTGCTATAATAGATAAAATAATAGAAATCCGAATATTTTGAAATTTTAAAGTGGTTCCCCAAACAAGCGGCAGCCAAACAAAAAACTGTCTCCTTTTTGGGAGTTTTTCAGGGTGTAGATCAAAGAGAGGTCTTCCAAGTGGGCTGAAAACTTTTCCAAAATTGTCAAAATAACACAACTCCCATTGGAGGCTTATACCAAGTAGGGACATCACTCCGACTTTAAAAAATGACTAAAAAATTGCTGAAATAAAAAATCCTTAAAATAAAAACGTTATAAAATCTCGGAAACGAAGAGCTAAATCGTGAAAATGTCTTAATTTTTAGTCACATCTTACGTTTAGCAATTTTTTATGACATAGTTTTCGGTGAAACAGTGAAGTGTAAGTCTCGATTAGAGAAACAAAATGTTTATCTTGGCCATTTGTTTTGGATTAACGCATCTATCCGATTTTTTTTATTTCGTGATTTTGGAATAATTTTTCGCATCATAAAGTAGAAACCTCGCATTATAAAGTAGAACCTTCGCATCATAAAGTAGAATTTTAATGAATGGATGCCCCGTTTTCGAGACGTGTAAATTCTTCCAATGTTTGCCATTCTGTTTGAATAACATTTTAAAAGCCTTCCTGTGCAGTTTGCTGAATTGGAGACTTTTTCATAATGACCGATACTACACGTTTGCATATTTTTTTGAGCACGCTCTTCAATAAAGTGAGAACAAAAACAGGCAGTCTTTCCGTTTTCAAAGGAAAATGAAGTGAAGTAAATCGAAGTAACAGTCAACGCGAAAACAAATGATATTCGTTCGGCAAAATGTTTTTTGGCGCTTTTCGAATTTGATTAGATTTTCACAAAAACTTGTCCAAAATAGTCAATTACCAGTATAAAAAAGGAGAATAATATTTTTATTATTTTAGCAATGTTCTTAAATATTTTTGTATATTTCGGGTATCGCCATCTCTCGCGCTAGTTTATTATGGATGCAGGAACAACATTTTGTTTTTATATATTGTTCTTTGAAAGTTTCCATATAAATGTACTTCCAACTTTGATGTAAATTGATGAAATTGATTTACAAGGAAATGCTTATAATATAAGTTATTTGCATACCACTGCTGGCCGTTTAGCTCAGCGAAGGAACTCTTTGTTTTTTAAGTAATAACTTTTATTAAGCAACCGCACAAGTTGCGTGTTGCCTTTTTCAAATTTGACTTAAGACTGTCTGAACCAAATTGCTTACATAGGCTACTACTCCACGGTTACTCCTTCTTTTACAAAATGTATAAAGCAAAAAAAGAAAAAGAAAATAATTGAGGAGCTACAAGGCTATGTTCTCTACACGTAATCGTAAATATATGCGCTATATATTCCATAGTAGAGCGTTCAATGAAATACTGCAACTTTCGTTTTTTTTTTCAACCATATTTTTTACATCCTCCCAATAGATATGAGTAGCATTTACCCAAACCCTTCGGGCAACTCCTCTCGATTCCAATGACCGTAATCTTCAAATGTAGTTTTTATGCTAACTTTTGAAATTCCTAAAAGAATCCACTAAAGCTTTGCACACTACAATTTTTTTCCTACCCCATAACTTGGGCTTGTAGCTGAACTGGCTCACCGCCTTCCCCCTTACAAAATACCAGATTTGAAAAAAAATCATATTGTATATCATAATTTCGATTTGCTATGACGTTTTCCCTAAAACTTGACCATTACTAATATTTTGTATTGCTTATTGCAACTGTAGACGGGGTGATGGAATAGTTGGTCTTACATGTTTGGGTATTCTCCGTGCAGATGACCTTCATCTTAACTTTTGTAATGCCTTCCCTAATTCTTTCAAATTTTAAACGCGACAATTTTTTTCGATTCCTGTAGTTTAGGGACAACTTTATTAGCCAAACTTGCCTGTTCTAGTTCCTTCCATACACAATGGCTGGTTTAACCGCTTTTCCTCCTGCACGTAATTTGGAATTCACAGGCTCCGTAAGTTTAGAATTACATCAGTCATAACATCCATCCATAACAGTCATATAAAGTACATGAGAAGTTGGAACAGTTTTCTCTATTTCCTACAGTAGACCGGAACACGGTAACCTCATACTAATCACTTTTATTTCAGTCCATTTCCTTGCGTTGAATCTCGGTAAAAGCACATAAAAGTATTATTAAATTGGTACACCTGATTGAATTTTCTGTACAGTTTCTAAACACTTTATGAGTGTACTCAATTTCACTTCGAGTAACTATACTTCACATAGTAAAGTATTGACGTTCCATCCACTGCCTATGCACTTTAATGTTTCTTTACCCAAAAATTTATTGAAAAACTTTCAGGAACTCATTGGGGTGGTCACTACCGATTCTTCTATTTCTATTTCGTTCCCATTTAAAAACCGTAACAAAACCTGCTTGATTTCATGATAATTCTACACCATGAATGCGGCAGGTTGAAATAATTTAAGTCTATAAATATGATTGTTTACGGCATGATATTCGCCAGCTGTCCATCATTGTCTCTTTACAATAGTAAATAACAACTGGTATGTACAGATCACTGCCATAGCATGATAACATTTTTAATTTCAAAAATTTTAAATAAAAATGTTTTGTTAAAAGTTTCCAAACTATCGACAATGTTCTTACAACTTTTCTGTACTTTTATTATCCTTAGAATCAAAATAAACCTCATTGTAGACAAGGCAATAAACTCAGTTAACAACGAATGACATAACAGAGAATGCTGATCACTAATGCTTAAGACGCTATATGGTATATGATAGCCCACACAATAGGGGACAAAATGTATCTGGATTGAATCTTTCATGTTACTCATCATCTCTTCTACTTGTACTTGCTAATAGATCTTGAAAACAAATTGCATAAGTAAGCCTATATACTCGTATTTTTAAGCTTTTTGTTTAAGTAAACAAAAGAACCAACCAATAACCACAGAAACTTGAAACCAAAACCACTAACAAAAAAAATGAATATACAAGACATTTGATATTAAATTATGCCAATGAAATTTATATGAACTTAAATGTGTGTCAAAACTTTTACACAAAAACAAAACTAAATAAAAAACCAAGAAATCAAATGTGTTGCAGTCATTTGAAATAAATTAGAAAATGTTAAAAACAAAATTTGATCTTCTACGTATATAAAACTCAATGTCTTTTTATGAAAATCAAATCAAGCACCCGAAAACAAATAAGTAACAATAATTTATACATAACTATAACATTGCTTTTGAAATTTATGGGAGTACATAAAATTAATTAAATAAAAAGTATTACAAATAATAAAAACTGAAATGGTCTTTGTATTCAAAAAACAACTGCTATTTATTTTTAGGTTTCAGATATTTTAATTGCATTTGTATTGCTGACATGGAATCTATCATTTAGTTTTAAAGTGGCCATAAAACGTTACGTGTTTAACAACACACATATAGTTTGAGTTATCTGTCACTTTCCCGCATGCATGTCTGCATCCAATTGGTCCCAGATGACAGCAGAAGTGAAGAAATAACGCCAATTACCGGCAATATATGTATATATCTTATTGTCTAGCGCATAGTCAACATGGACGGTAGCATGCGGGCAGAGCTGTTTAGTACCGATCGCGACGAGCTCTCTACACTAGTCTACAAATTTGGAAAACAAAATTGACTGCAGAAATGAAGCAAGTTTTTTAACTAATCTGGCGGCTCTAAGTTCGAATCTGGCATAATTGGGCTATCACGTCTTGTTAATTTTTTATCGCATGCTAGCAATACTGTAAAACAGTCAATGTTGACACTACAACTTCACAATACGTGGGCCACACCGAAGACCTAAACCTAGTGGAAATTCAATAAATCCTTACAATGAGTTGCTTGTTTACTTGCATAATGCTGGTGGTTTACGTACTAAAACAAACAAATTTTACCTGGCAGTATCGCCTCATGATTTTAATGTTATTGCAATTGTAGAAACTTGTTTAACATTTCATTTTACCTCCAACGAGTTATTTGACAAGTCAAATGATGTCTACAGGCGTGATCGTGTACTTACCGCCAATACCACAAGAGGAGGCGGAGTTTTATTTGCCAGTAGGGAAATTATACTTCCTAATACTTTGGTGAATGTAGAACAAATGTGTGTGGCAGTCTCCCTATCCAATATGCCTTCTGATAAAAGACAATTCGTTTTTACAGTAAGCTATATTCCTCCGCTTAGCGGTTATGAGCTGTATAAACTGTATTTGGCAAATGTGGTCACAGACGAATTCACTGAATTTATTAACGGCGTGCATGATACTGTTGACATTGGCGCTATTTATCTAGAATTATCTGAAGTATTCGAAGCAATAACTGGTCTCGACGTCACCAAAGGTCCCGGATATGATCCTATTCCACCTTTGTTTATTCGCAATTGTGCATATTCGCTTTCGCATGTTCTTACTACAATTTCTAACCAGTCTCTGGCAAAAGGGACATTTTTAGATGAATGGAAAATGTATTCAAGTCTGGTCGGAAGGATATGGTGGGGAACTACCGCCCCATTGTAAAATCGCCTGTTATTCTTAAACTCTTGGATAAAATAATAAATCGAAGATTATTTGTAACTCTGAAAAATACTATTTGTTCGCAACAACATAGATTCTTCCATGGAAGATCGACTGCCACTAATCTTTGTTTATTCACTCACTTTTGTTATGATTCCATTGAAAAAGGTAACCAGGAATGATGCCCTCTACATTGATTTTAAAAAAGCTTTTGACAAAATTAATCATTCAATTTTGATAAGGAAACTCTTCAAAATGGGGTTTCACTCGTCACTATTGAGCTGGTTACATTCTTACATCTCGGGAAGAGTTTTATTTGTTAAAATTCATAAAGCTGAGTCTAATCCAATTTACATGAAATCGGGTATACCACAGGGTAGCCATTTGGGCCCATTGCTTTTCCTCTTGTTTGCCAATGACATCCCTAATATATTAAAGTATTGTCAATGTCTGTTATATGCGGATGACTTGAAACTATTTTATAACATAACATCTATCCAGGACTGCGTACACTTTCAACAAGATATTGCAGCACTGATAGTATGGTGCCGCGGCAACCATCTATTTTTAATATTATGACTTATACACTTACCAATTGTGTACAGCTACGTATATGAAAATGATCAAACATTTCCGCGTGTGAGCATCGTAAAAGATCTGGGTATATATTTTGATAGCGCACTGACTTTTAGAGATCATATAAATTACATAGTTTCTAAATCTAATTCACAACATGGGTTTTTAAAAAGAAATACTAAAATGTTTTTGAATTTTAAAGCTATTACTGTTTTATTTGGGTTTTTGGTAAGATCTCACTTAGAGTACGTAAGCTTTGTTTGGAGTCCTTTTTATGAAGTAGGTATCAATCGGATTGAGAAAATTCAAAAGCACTTCACAAGATTTGCCCTTCGGAAGAACTTTTCTCTTGATAACATGCCACTATACGAAAGCCGTTGCAATATTCTTGGAATTATGGAACTTTCTAACCGCAGAAAGCTTCTAGGTATCATTTTTATAAAGGATATTATAGATTCAAACATTAATTCGCCCGAATTGGTATCCATTCTAAATTTTCACATACCAACACGGTCTTTAAGAGAAACTCGTTTGTTCGCTGTTCCATTCCAGCGAACTAATTATGAAAGGAATGAACCAATTACTCGATGTTTGCAAATATTTAATTTGGTGGCCAATACTGTCGATATAACTCTCAATAGATTTTCATTTAGAAGAGCTGTACTCAGACTTTTAACTGATACCTCATTTTGAAGATTTTTACTACATTTGTAATTTATTGTTGTAATCTATTGCAACTGACTATTTAATAAATAAGTATAGTTATATACTTATAACTATAGTTATGTTATTTTATTCAATTTTTCCTATTTTTGTAATCTGTAAGGACAATGTTCAGTAGATGTCAATAAATAAATAAATAAATAAATAAATAATTAATTTGGCAGAAGCCCACATTCATTCTAAACCTTCATAATAGCAGCGTTTAAGCATGTCAGGGAGGAGATCGTGTGTTACTGACTCAAGCTATTTTTGCTTTGTGTTTGGTGAATATTTGTTTGGAAAAAAAGGATATGCAATATCAGAATCATTAAAATATGCATATTTACATTATTTTGGTTTTGCTTTCAACAACTTGAACAAACCGTGAACACCGACAATGTTTTGCAATAGTTGCAGAACCGTTTTATACAAGTGGTCAAATGGCAAAAAAGATCTATTTCGATTTTTCAATTCCAGTACTTTGGAGGGAGTCAAGTAACCACCAAACCGATTCTTATTTCTGTTTAACAAAAGTTGCTGCAAAAATTAAAAAAATATGACTTACGTGAATATCTCATTGGTTTCCAAACCAGTTCAACGTCCACCAAACAGAGTGGCCAAAAAGAACTGAGTATTTACCAGGAAAACAAAACATTTCAAATAGAACATTAATTGATCCAAATGACGATCTTCTTCCGCCGCTACATATAAAATTGGGCCTTTTTAAGAACTTAGTCAAAGCTGTGGACAAAGATGGTGCAGCATTTAAATATAAAAAAAAACGCTGAGGTTTTTCTAAAATTGCATATGCTACAATCAAAGAAGGCATATTTGTTGCCCTCAGATCAGGAAGCAATTGAATGATGACAGTTTTTCACAACGTTTATTGGAAGACGTGTATGCAGCCTAGAAATCTTTCAAATGCATCGTGTACATTTTTCTGGGATACAATAAGAGTGAAAACTACAGACAAATTGTTACTGAATTATTGAAAAATTGTCACGAATTAGGTGCATGAATGTCACTCAGAATGCATTTTCTTCATTCGCATTCAGATTTTTTTCCACAAAAACTAGGTGCGGTGAGTGACGAACAAGGGAAGTGTGCTCACCAAGATTTAATGAGAATTGAAAGAAATTATTAAGGATTTTGGAACAAAATATGTGAAACAGAACCAACAAAATACAAACGACGCTCAAATAACGCCATTCGCTTTTGAAAATTTATTGATTTTTAAATAAACTAATGAGATTTTATGTAAAAAACAAATAAAAACAATAAACTCATCTCGAAAACCTGACTTGATGGAGAAAACCCAATTACAGATGCAAATTCAGCCCATCAAATTGCCCTATGAAAGATGTTTGGTTGCTCCAGTTCAAAACCTTGTCGACTAGTGTTATCAGCATGTGTCCCAAACACAATTTGGCTACAGGAATGCATAGCGCGAAGATGAGAATTTGGATGTATTATTTACCAAATATCGTCGTATTAGTCTCTTACACCCATCGCTTATAAGCATCGCTCAAGTATAATACAGGGTGCCAAACCAATTGCACTACAATAAAAAATTCAAATGACTTTTTTTTAATCATTTATTATTATATTTTTATTTTTTTCATACCACTGGTCGGGTTTGAATGACATCCGCATATGCGATACCTGATTAGAAACTTATTCATTGCAGGATCGCCTCAATTATTGTTTTAATTGACTGCTTCAACTCAGTGCAATTCCTTGGTTTCGATTTGTACATCTCTTGCTTGACAAATCACCATAAAAAAAAGTCTGGTGCAGTCAAGTCAGGTGACCTTGGGGGCCAGCGAAAAGTGGATTTTCTGGATATTAATTTGTTTACAAATTTTAGTTGGAGCTCCGATATAACCCGTCTGGCAATGTGTGTTGAAACAAACACGTCTTCGGCTCAGTTCTGGGTAAAAAAATATATTTCAACATCTTTAAATAATGATTCCCATTGGCAGTTCGCACGCACGATTCGTGCGCCACCCTGTATGTGAAAGACTAAAGCCTATAATATCTAACCAAACCGGACGTTATCAGTTCGACTTTAGACATGGTAAATCTACAACTTATCGGATATTCACTCTTCACCAGTTGTTGGAGAAGTGCCAATAATATAAAATAACCGAAGTATTTCTAAATATTATTTAATAGCAGGAGTTTCAGTCAGGTTAACTGACTTAAATATGTCTTCATCTAACGCCGTTTTGTGCTATTCTTCGTGAAGGCAGAAGAGACGTGGTAAAGCGACGGTTTCTTATCAGAAAATTATCTGAAATATCTGATAAAAAAACAAGGTAGTAACTTACGAAAGTCTATCGCTTAGAAATTATTGAAGGACAATTGAATTTGAAAAAAACGACAAATTCATATGTGTGGTATTCTAAAGGAGGTGGATATGCAGTCCATTTTTATTCGCAGAACAAAGTTTACTAAGTGCTTGACGCGTAATGGCTCATACTGAATTCAGTGTAATAGTGTAAATGCAAATATCAAGCCGGGGATATGCGAGTTGAATTGGGTAATTTATATGGGAGCTCTCTGAAAAGGCGTGGCTATCCTGTCGGTATTGCCAGATTTTAGCAAACATCATGATGTAATACTCGTACATATTTTTGCCGCTGGATGACTTTGGGGATAGGAAGAGTAGGCTCTCGGGAGAGTTTGTGTGGAAATAAAAAGCATAACTTTAGTAATTCAGTTACTGATAGCGATTTTTTGTTCTTTGTTTTAGAGTTGTAGAATAGTTGCAGTTATATTATGTTTGGTAAAATGTGCCTGTTTTATTTTGGCTTATTGTTTTTTGAAATTATCAAAGACACAGGGACAAAGATTAAGTAGCAGGAAAGATTGCATTCTTGAATCTTCTGGGTTTGTACTGAGATCACTTAGAAAAGACATTTCACTTTTACTAAGCAAAGGTTAGAACTTCGACAATGTAATTAATAAAACATTAAGTTACTACAATCTACGAATCTGAAATTGCAGGTGAAAAATTAAATTTCAACATATCGACCAATTTTGTACAGGAGATACTAAAAGGAGTGTAGTAATGGCGCCTGTATTTATTAATTTCAGAACTAATTTTATAGATAGCGTGACTTGTGTTAAGTTTGACTGCGATTCAGTACAACTTCTTGAAAGATAAGAAGCTAAGGATATAAAGATTAAAACGAGCATTCCTATGATAAGTACCAGAAGCACTCTTGTTATCTCTTATCTTATCAGAAATCAATGCAATGAACACAAATCTAAGCTAATGCATCCTACTAATTAGAAACAATAGAGGAAAAACTAATTTTCGGAAAATTGAATTATGTCGTCCCTCCCAGCTAGCAGCTTCTATATAAGATATATTAACCAACTTTCCGAAATTCAGTTTTCGTCTTGAAAAAAAAAAAATTTATTGGCCGGCGCATATCTTCCTATTGATTGCACTGATTGCAATTAGCTTTAGTACGCACCAAGCATTTGCTAAACTTAGATCTGGAATGAAAATTAAATGCATAATTGTTGAAATTCTAAGTTGGCGAGCAGATTGAAAAGGCTTTTAAAATAAATTCAATCCAAAAATATCGATCATGAAAAAAATTATTATTAAATATCTTGCAAATGGAAGTGTGCCGATATAATCATGGTTGCTAAACCGATGAAACCTGAAACTATTGTATCGTCCTATAGACCAATAAACTCGCTGCCTATCTTTCTAAAATATCTGAAAAACTTCTGCAGAAACGACTATTGCCATTGCTTCAAGACAAATGCATTATTCCTGACCACCAATTTGGTGTTCGTCATAAGCATGGAACACCGGAACAATTCCATCGCATTGTAAAGGCAATAACAGAATCTTTGGAAAATAAAATGTATTGTTCTGCTGCATTTTTAGACATACAACAGACCTTTGGCAAAGTCTGGCACAGTGGGCTCCTTTACAAATTAAAAAATATTCTACCAGCTCCTTTCTATATTTTTTTTTTGTTTTATTTAAATAAAAGATGTTTCTACGTAAAGGTCAATAATGATGTATCGAACATCTATCAAATTGATACAGGTATCCCATAAGAAAACTTATTGGGACGTGTATTGTATGCTATTTTACATATGCCGATGATACCGCTTTCTTATGCTCGCGTCGCTTTTCATCTGAAGCCTCAAGAATATTGTAACTGCAGCTCGACAATCTACAGCAATGGCTAACAAAGTGAAATATCTGAAAAAATCTTGCCACATTTCATTTACCTTACGGAGGGAAAATTGTCCGCCAGTGTCCTTGAATGACAATGTTATACATAGCAAAAATACTATAAAATATCTTGGACTTAACTTGGACCGACGTCTTACGTGGAAATCCCACATATCAGCAGCGAGAAAAGAACTAGACAATAAAATCAAACGAAAGTATTGACTGCTAGGGCCGAGAGCAAAATAAAGTGTTGCTTCTTAAAACTATTATCAAACCTATTTGTATTTACGGTATTGAGCTTTGGAAAACGGCCAGCAACTCTAATAACGAAATACTTCAAAGATTCCAATCAAAATCACTGCGACTTTTAACAAATGCGCCCTTTTACGTTACACATAATCATTTACATAAGGACCTTAAAATACCCCCTGTTAAATCAGAAATAAAAAAAATTAGTTCCAATTATTTGCAAAGACTAAGTAATCACTCAAACATTTTGGCAATCACACTGATTGCAAATTTGCTTATTGCTGTTAAAATAGATTGCAAATAAAGAAAGAAAAAAAAAATGTCTTACAAAGTTTCGATATTTTATGTTGTTTTATAGAAAATAAGCAAGAAACTTTCTATACAACGTAACAATTAATACACTTGCTAGTAAAAACTGTATTTTCTTCGGTATTTTGTATTTGTAAAAACTGTCGCGGTATCAGTCTTTTATCCATTGCATATAAAGTCCTGTCGAGTATGATATATGTGATAAAGCCGTTTCCAACTGACTTGATTGGACCTTACCAGTGTGGCCTTAGACCTAGTAAATCAACAACTGACCAGATATTCACACTACAACAAATTCTGGAGAAGACCCAAAAAAAACAGATAAAACTCTCTCTCGACAAACAAAAATACGACTGTACTAGACGTTAGTTCTACCCGTCTTGTTATGTGGATAAATTAGTACTGGCAGTTTTCGAGAGGAAAATACTTCGAAAATACTTTTTTTTTTTATTATTCAGTTAATTTGTACAATATTTTATAATACAATATAATTGAGGCCCCAGCGCCTATAGGCTTATTTTTGGGCAAGTTAACACTCGATAAAATACTATGTACGAAAATAACAATTCATTTACTACATTACTTCTACTTTCCTATTAATTTATAATTATTTAAAATTATATGTATGTAAATATATACATTACGTTAAAAGTGTTTCAACATCATTAAGTATACACTCTTTGCATGTTGTTTTAAACAACCCAATCTGACCAATACTTTTTAAACTTGCAGGAAGATTATTATATGTAAGCGCACGTAATCTATGCGCTGCTTGGTCTTTTCCAACCTGCAAAGTGGAATTCTAATATTACTTCTATTTCTTGTATTAACGTAATATTGATTTAGCTGAAAAGATATAGTGTGGTACCCAATACTGTGAATGCATTTAAAAACAAACATCAAAACTTGATACAAATTCAGACCCGAAATCGGCATTGTATCTGAACACACATGTCTAAAAAGTGCAGCTGTCGAATATCTCATTGGTAAACTGAACACAATTTTCAAAGCTTCGTTTTGCATACGTTGTAGTGATTTTAATTTATATTTTAGTTTATAGATTTAGTTTATAGATTTAGTTTAGTTTTACTTTAGATTTTAGATTTAGATTTTAGTTTATACTGATGTTTGTGACATACAGGAATATCGATGTTATATCATACAAAGTATATATCTACGTCTGCCCAAGCATTTTTGCGACCAAAGTGCAGATCGTAATAATGAACCGAATTCAACACAAACTGAGATGTATATTTTAGTTTGGGCCAAGGATCAATCCCAGAAATCCTCATAAAATATGACTACCTAATCTTTTTTTCTTCTAAAAGCTATAATTATAATTGCAATTTAATTAATTTTGGAACAGCTATTTGAATGAATCAAGGGCGATCCCTCTTAAAAAATTAATCATATTGCCGATATTTTGTTATACCCTTCCTTTACAGCCTTTCAAGCTAATGTGTTGTTTCCAAAGGACACGGAAATGGCCCTATGGGAAATAGGTCTATTATTTATCAACAATTTTAAAATAAATATTTCGATGTTGAAGGCTATGTTATGGTCAATTTTGAACCAATGTATGACCATATATTTTTATTTGTATTTCAAAAAATATTAACAATAAATTACTTTAATACCCATATAACAAGCACAGGACAGTACACGAATTATGCTGCTCTCAATTGTCAACTTCAATGCGGACCGTTATTTAAAGATGTTGAAGGAGTTTATTTTTATTCAGAAGACGCATCCGTTTCAATTGCATTTGGTTCCAGGAAAATGGAACAACTGAACCGATTATGGTAAAGCTCCAACGAAAATTCTCAAACAAATTAATATCCAAAGACCCCACTTACCGCTGGCCCCCAAGGTCACCTGACCTGACTGCACCAGATTCTGTTTTTATTATATTATGTGAATCAACAGGTGTACAAAACGAAACCAATGAATTTGACTAAATTGAAGCAGTCCATTAAAACAATAATTGAGACTATCCTGCAATGAATAATTTTTTGATCAGATGTCACATATGCGTGAATTCACATGGAGATCATTTACGGTCATTCATCTTCAAAACCAATAACTTAAAATATAATAAAATTGAGTTCTCTATAAATGAAAAATAAATGAACAAGATACATTGATTAAAAAAAAGTTATTTGAATTTCTTATTGTAGTGCAATTGGTCCACCCTGTTTGAGGACTATGTGTATGAATAGTGAAACTAAAGGCCCCAGAATTTATTTTCATTTGACTCAAATACAAAAAATAGACTGTATTACAATTTTTATTGGTAGTCAAATAGCTCGTACTTTAGGAAGCTTTCAAATTTTACCCATGAAGTATGACGCATACATAAATGTAATAATACGTCAAAACTGTAAATTTTTTTCAGCAAATTATCTACATAGAGCAATTTATATGTATATATGTTAAAGATTTTTGCAGTTACAATAAAAACGCTTTATCCGATAATTTCGCATAAGTTTGGAACCGTAGCTATCGAAACACAAAATTTCGAACAAAATTTGGTGAAGTTCGGTGACCGCATGTGATCCAACTGCAGAAGGTATAGAAGGCGTGCCCAAAGCAATTTTACCACCGAATAACAATTTTGCCCATTGAAGTTATACAAAACCAGTAAAGAAACTTCAGTCATGTGAACTGGCTTATGTACGAGTATTCCTCCACCCAACATCATATTGGCGTTGTTGCAAAAGTGTATGCGGTGGACACGCTGACTCGCTAAATTCTTTAAAAATACTTTGTCTTCTTCATTCACAGAATTAATTTTGCTAATTGTATGATGCGAGCTGGATTATACCAAATTTAGTGCAATTGAATGAAGGATATAAATCTAGAAATATCTGGGCATGCAATTATATAGGATGACGCATAAGCAAGGTTAAGATTTGATCAGTGAATACATTTTTGTTTAAGTCTTTTTTCTTTGTCTCTTTACAGAATTAACTAAATAATACTTGGGAAATTTATGACGGAAAGGATCAGCACAGAACAAAGAACCAAAGTTGTTCAATTTTACTTTGAAAGTCAGCATTCGATTATTCAGATCATATCGAAATTTCTTTCATGTTCGAAATGCTCCCAGCGCTCCAACAATTTAGGGATGGATTCACCGTTTTGGGCAACAAGAGACTGTCTGTGATCTTCTGCGTGCTGGAAGACCTCGAGCAGATCGAAATGAAGTGACCATTGCTCGAGTGCAAGCAAGTATTGAGGAAAACCCCGAAACTTCCACCAGGCGACATTCTTTGCAGTTGGAGATTTATAGGTGGTCTTTGCAAAGAATTTTACATATGTTACGTCTATTCCCATATAAGATGCAATTGGTTCACGAGTTAAAACCAAATTATGCACAAGAATGCATTCAATATAGTCGCCGTTAACGTTACTTATGCTTCACTCTATAAAATTTGTATGGGAATTATCAAGGAAGGGCATGGTTACCAGTTGAGTTTTTAAAATTTTACAAAGCATTGCAATGTAGACCACAAATTAGGAATTACGGCGGCAAAACAAAAAATTAAAATGTATGGATGGTACAAGTAGGGTACCATAACTTACTTTACCGAGTGTGTCAATGATATGAAGTTAAGGATATGAAGGATATGAAGTTAATATTATATAGATTAAATCGGTAATTTATATGGAAGACACTAGAAGGAGCGAGATTACTTGGTGAGCTTTTTTCGGGATTTACAGAGAATTGCAGTGCAATATGTTAAGCAAGAAGGCTCTGCGTTTTACCGATTCCAGATCACACAGGAAATATTAAATTTCAGAAAATCGGAAAATTTGTATGGGTGCTACCAGAACGAGTGTGGCAATGGTTTCCATTTTCAATGTGAGAACTTACTTTCAGAGAATTTGAATCAATGAATCAAAGAAAATATGTGCTAAATGAGCTATTTGTGTAGGAGGTACTAAAAGAGACGTCGTTGCATGATTGCTTTTTTTCTTTTTTAATTCTACGAAACATTATAACGGGCTATCCATTTACTGGTTTTGAAACCGCCGGTCTGGTAAAACTGTCAGCTATCATCTGAAGTGTAATTTATTTAGTGAAAGGTCTGGAACATTTAACAACCGAAAAGGTCTAAAAACTAGCCGACCTGAAATATATAAGTTTGAAGTTTTAAGGCGCCAAGGCATTTAGTAATTTTATTTGTGCCATCAAAATAAAAGACCTCAATGAATTTGTGAACATGGAAAAAATTGGTCACCATTTGCAAGGTCTAAGTCAAAACCAATATTAAATCTGAGCAGGATTCTACTCTGGGGAAGTCTGCTTCTACGTTAACGAATGTAAAATATTGGGTAGAAGAGTTTAAAGGAGGCCGTACGTGCTGCCAAGATGAACACAGTAGTAGTCGAGCAATTGAGGTGTCCACGCCAGAAAATCCACAAAGTGGTATTGGATGATCGTCCAAATCGGCTGAAGGTGGGTGCTAGCTGAAATGATAGCCATTTCAAAAAGTGCTATACATCGTATATCGATCGAAGATTTGAAGATGAGAAAACTGTGCGCAAGACGGGTACCGCGCTTGTTTTCAATAGAGCATAAACAGCGTCATGAATACGTTTCAGTACAGTGTTTGCCGTATTTTTGCGTCGATTTTCAAGACAACGCTCCAGTTCACGCACTATTGCGATGGCCAAAATTTATAAATTACAGTTCGAATTGCTTCATCACTCAGACAGCTCCCTCGGACTATTTTCTATTACCAAACTTGAAAAAACGGCTTGGTCGCAAAAGATTTGAAAACAATGAAGAGGTGGAATCTGCAATTGATGGCTATTTTAAAAAGTTTGACAGTTCTTACTGTAATATAAACAAGGTATAGAAACTTTTGAATATCTCTGGAAAAGTGTTATATAGAGCTAAAAGGAGATTACGAATACAATACAACGATCAGCATACCGGGTAAATGATCTCCACACCTTTGCTTATATACTCGTATATTAATTTTTTTGCAGAAGATATTCATCACTGTTGTGCATGGATATGGCTAAATTTTGCTTTCTTCCTTCAAAACATGGGTGAAGATTGTCGGCTTAAATCTCAGACTTCAAAAAATTTGGAAGAAAAACGTATTTTGGCGTTAAATCGCATGATGTGAATGGCTAATTCTGATCACTAAGCAGGGAAATTATACATGAAATGATTCATGCGGTAAATGTAATGATTCTCAAGTTATACGATATGCGATACAGTTTAGTTAAAATCGCTTAACAATTTAAGCACAAATATTATATTGTTATATCGCTAAAGCGGTCACCATTAATTGTCGTTTCCTGACCAGCCGTATTTCCAAAGTTTAGTCGGCAGATGCCGTTTACATCACGGGTAAAAAAATGATCGAAATATAATTCAAATACAATAGTGTAATATCTGTAGTTGGATGGAAAATCCCAGCCAGCCATTGTTAATTACTCACAAAATATTAATAATGCAGGATTTAACACCTGCACAAATGGCAGTTTGTCCAGCAAGGGCAATGGTGCTAAAATACTTGCACGTTGGTGGCAAACATGAAAACTTTCCTGACAAAAACATTTTTAGGGTTCAGCAATATGTAAGCAAACAAAATAATCGTGCATTGTTAGAGTGCCAAAGAAAGTTTAAACCAGTGAATAGCTCTGCGAAAGCAAACGCCTGCATCGATAATTTTTTGGACCGCGGACCACTCTAATCACTTGTCTCAATCAACAAATCTACCGTGAAAACATTTTACACGAAAACGTAGCTATGTAGAGCACGCTAACAATTCGTCAGAAGCCTTTAGATGTTTCAACAAGGCTCGACAGCATCCTATAAGGCCTGTTAAACTCTACGTCTTCAACAAGAACAGATTTCCAGTTTACTTTACTCAACTTAAAGTCAATGGAATTTTTTCCTTATGGTCCTTTCTGGAGAACAAAGTATCAAATGAAAAATATGAAACGTTCAATGCCATAAACATTGTTCTTCTCCGAGAATGTGATAATATCGCATTTGATCGCATTGATGGTATCGATGAAATCGACAAAATTACACCAAACTTATTTGGTAATACATTGAATGCCGACCTTCGTATAGTGGAAAACAAAACCTCAGAAAATTGGTCAATTTCATTTACAGTCCCTGGCTATGATTTGAAAGAAATAGAGAGCACCTACATCATTGGGTTGGCGGGCTCATGGAGTTTTAGTCGCTATGAATCACTTCGACGGGAAGCGTCAGGCATTTTGCGTGCGCACATTTTACGAGAACTCTCGTTCATATATTGCTACTAGGCGACTATATTGCGCTGAATATGGACTACGGCGAATTAGTGAAGTTCCGATTGCTAATTTAATTAAAATATGGGTAAAGCGTTTTGAAGAGACCGGTTCAACATTTAAACCACAAGCAAATGGTCGCCCAAGAACATCTAGGACCGAGGACAATGTTGGGAGAGTTATGGAGTCAGTACGAGGATATCCACTAATGTCGACTCTCAAGAGATCGTCTGTCTTACAATTATCGCGACGAAGTTTGCAACGAATTTTAACATTGGGTCTCAAACTGCATCCATATAAGCTGCAATTAACACAAGAATTGAAAGAGTCTGACTTCATAGCAAGGCTCGCATTTGCTAATGAAATGCTTAATCGATTTTCCAATTTTGACAATATCCTTTTCTCTGACGAGGCTCATTTCCTTATGAATGGGTTCGTACACTGTCGAAATTGTCGTTACTGGAACAGTGAAAATCCCAAAATCAAACACCAGAAACCATTGCATAGCCCTAAAGTGACAGTATGGGCAGCAATCTCTGGCAGAGGAATAATTGGTCCTTTTTTCTTCACGGTTAATATGGAACGCTATGTTGAGATGTTGGACGGACTTTTGGTTCCAGAAATTGAAAGTTCAAGAATAGTGAATTCCAGAACTTGGTTCCAACAAGATGGAGCTACCTGTCACACATCAAATGACTCCATGGCGGTGGTGAAGCAGATGTTCCCTGGCAGACTGATTTCGAAAAGAGGTGATATCCCATGGCCCCCACGTAGTCCAGACTTGACGCCTCTTGACTTTTTTTGTGGGGATACCTCAAACACAAAGTCTACAGTAATAATCCGAGAAACATCGTTCAGCTCAAGGAGAATATCCGTGGTGAAATGGCAGCCATTACACCAGTATTACTGAAGAAAGTTTTCAATAATTTTCGTTTGCGGTTAGAGGAGTGCCGTCGTAGAGAGGGTTACCATTTAGATGATGTTATTTTTAAAAGATAAACTCCATTTATTACTCTACAATGCCTTAGATTTATTTTAACCATACCTTTTGTATTTATTTTTTAATCTATTTTTTTAATATGCACGTTCTATTGCGCCACCCGTTAGAATGAATGCAATTATTTTGCGAGCTGAAAAAGTTCTGTAAGTTCTACTCAAATCGTTTTGGTGCATTCACACTTTATGCGCAATCTTACTTCCATCGTCTATCTTCACTTCATCATAAACCATTCTAAGAAAGGCCATTCAAACTATTCAAGCAGTGAGATCAGAACAGCTTTGATTGCCCCTCTTTTCAACTATTTGTGCCACTTCTCAATCATCATCATCAACTATTTGTACCACTTCTCAATCATCATCATCAATCATAAAATATCCCGACTTCGTGAAATTCAGTACGCTGCAAAAAGGCAAATTCCATCTTTAATTTAAACTAAAATCTGAATAATGTTAAATACGAATAATTTCTATCATACGTACTTCCATCTACTTCTACTTCTATCTACTTCTATTCTTTTTTTCTTTTGTATTTCTTATCTTTCTATTCTACTTCTATCTTTCCTAAGAAAGTTTTCAGCTCTGTAAGGCTTAACCGCTTGCACGACCCTGATTTATGTCTTCCCATTACTGACTTGATTTGTATTCAATGTTTTGCTATTAATTATTAACTCAAAAATCAAAACTGAATATTATTTGATTTTTGTCAAATATTGTGGTAGGCAATATTGGGATAAATCACCATAAATCCCCAGCAATGTGTTATTTCATTAACGGTGTTTGCCCAAAAGCCACACAAATATCGAGTGTATTCTCATGACATCAGTTTTATTTTTGAAATATTAAATTTTAGACAAATATAAACAAAATATCAATTTATCCCACATACACATAATAAAACAGTGTTGGAAAAACGAACCACACATAACCATTAAAACGGTATGTGTATGTTGGTGAGACTACTACACATTATTATTTACAGACACTCATCAATATCACGCATGCATAAAATCCATCGGCGATTGGCATAAAACATGTTCCCACTCGTGATGCGTTTCACACTGGTAACATTTAATATAACCAGCAATCAGGGACGATACTGGCGGGAAAAAGTGACTTGTGAGGCCTCGTAGCAAGCCTATAAGGCACGTACGTGATCCACCAGGACTACACAGCGCATTGAATCATTTACTAATTTTTGTTGCAGGGAATACATCCCAGTAGGCCTGAAAAAACATAACATACACACTAGTGGCAATAATAAGCCGGTACAGAAATACCAGTCAAGTGAACTAACTTACATACCTTCCCCAACGTCCTTTATTTTGCTCCAAAAGTGTAAGTGGTGTCAGATAAGGCATAGTAAGTTCCGATCAACTTATTTCTAACAAACAAAAAAATAAAAAAAATACTCTGAATTAAAGCACAATGACAAATACATATACACTTTCTGAAGTCCCTTGCTTAAAACTAACCGCTAATTTTCACAGAATCGGCCACTTTCTTTGTGTGGCACTTTATGGGGCGCGGCAATACAGTCCATTTATATGCCTAAAGATGAGAATTAAGCGAAACTGAATGAGAGATAAGAATCTTGAATCACATGGGTTAGATTAGATAGTTCCTATGATTGCTACCAAAAAGGGCGTGATCGTTCTGTCGATTTTTTTAATTCTTGCCAAGCATTTCAATGCAATCCAATTAACAAAAATGTAAGCATTTAAGCAGTCTTAGGATTGGGGATTAACGGGGATGAAACTGAATTTCGGTAAATCGTCCAGTTTCGTATGGGAAGTTCCAAAACGGCTGTGACAACACCGCCATTTTCATTATTTCACCTTAGTACACCAATTGCATTATATTCTCTAAGATTGACTGAATTCAAACAAACAATTCAAACAACATTGACTGAATAAAACAACTTGAAAAATATGGCGCTAAAAATGTAAAGGTTGAATTTTCATTTCTATGGGAGGAACCAGAAAGTGGTAGCTGCTTCATCGATTTTTCATAAATTTTCCTGAAAATTATAAATCAGTTGATAAAAATATAGGATACTGCAACCTATTAGTATAAAATTAGGGAGGAGAAATTGAATTTAAACAAATCTCGCAATTTGTGTGGGAGCCACTGGTAGACGTTAGCCAATATGTATCATTTTCATTCCCAAAATTTAGTTCATTAAACTTGTAACGTCTAACAAATTTGAATGCATTTAGGACTACCGATACGTGTCTAAAACGTTAAAATTTAATTGAAAGCATATATAAGTAAGTTAAACTAACAGAATTTCCCTACTAGTTACTGCTTACAGCTGATAAAATATATCTCGATGTTAATCGATCAGAAATTGTAGGGAAACCATTGATTTTTGCTTAATCGGTTAATTTATATTTGAGGTTAGTGCAAGATTATAGTCAAGCCATTTCCACTATCAGAACTAAATTTAATAAAAGGTTCATGCTTGTTCTAAGTGCAATTGGATGAAAGACCTGAACTTACAAACATAGTGGTTAAATTACGTTATTACGTATGAGAGTTATCAAAGAGAGCGGAGTTAACAGGTGTCCTTTCAAAGGTCTTCTTATAAGAACAATGTTAGCGATGTCAAATCGCTCACAAGGAAGGCAATACTTCAAAAAGTAGAGTAGTATAAATAAAGGAATGGTTATCTTATATTTCTTAATGTAAAAGAAATTATTACTTCAAGCCTTCCTTAAGAAGATTTATAATAATGTTTAGTGTATGACATTGAAGGCCTGTTCTGAGGAATGCTTTTAAATCTTCCTGCTAAAATTAGTCAGTTTAACACACACACGAACTGGCTGTAACGTCACATCTGTCATCCTGTGGGTTAATATGCTTTGGTGTGTGCACTTGGTTGTATGGAAAAAACCACATATTTTATTCGAATGTTTAGTTTAGTATAAAAGTTTTATTTTACTGTCATTGAACGGAATATTTATTCATTTTACCACAAAACCCACATCACCAGTAAAATGTATAAGAGAGTATCGTTACAAATTAAAATAGTGTAATTAAATTTCGGGTAGTGGATTATGATATAAGGTATGTCAAACCTCTACGAGTCTGTTTCTCTTCATGCGACAGTTATTGTAACGTGGAATTACAAGAGACGGGAGTCATTAAGTGCACAAAATGTGACATTTTATTTCAATGTATTTTAGGTTGACAAAAAAAAAAAAAATAAATAAATGATCTGATTTCTGGCAAAAACAGCCCATTTTATTACCGAAGTATAGAAATTGTAATAGCAGGACCAGACAATATATTTGTAAATCTTCAGCTAAAAGAAAGAAGTTACGGCGGCGAACCCAAAACTAGCCAAAACAAAGAAGACACAAATAAGTTGGAAATAATTTTCTTTATTTTCCTACATAATTTCCTTTTATACTTCTTCCAGCACTCATCCAATAGCTTCCACACCCTGTTCATAATAAGAACTGTCAAGCTCCTTAAAATAGCCATCAACTGCAAACTCCAACTCTTTATCGTTGGCATATCTTTTCTTTTTTCAAGTTTTGAATTCATGAATCAGTAATATTACTTTTTCGTTTTTTTGTACACTTGCATTCAAATATATCATCCTATACATAAATTAAGTCAAAGAGTCAGTGATAACATAAGTCTATCGATTGCGTTGTCAGTTCAAGTCACTGTTAGGTTTTCCGTGTGTCGTACTTTGGTTGGGCATTACCACCCCTACGAACAACCATAGACTATCTCTAAGTTCAACTATACAAAGATCAGTCTCCTATTTCCAAAGTTCGTCGTAACGTAATCAGTCATACCCTACGAATTTTTCAACATCTTGTGCAAAGCCATGACCCCACGTATAGCCCGACATCACCTTTATCCTTCACCTTAAATCGGCATGACTCCTAAATAATCAACGGTATCAAAAATCATATCTGAAATCATTAGGTCTAGGTTTATTTCACTTGAATTCATTTCATCTTAAACATTCAGTTATAACAAAGTAGCCAATTAATTCAAACATGTACATTGGAAAAACTTTACTGCAAAATATACACAGGTACTTTTTGAGTACTGAGGTTGGAAATATTCAAATATATACACATAATGTATATATCTCCATTGTTCAATTCATATCAGTATATTAAAAAAAATATATTTCAAATTATTCATCAGTTGTAGCAAAAAAGTAAACATTTATATATTTCTTCAACTTACTAACTGTTAAAGATTTCACTCATATATCGTTTTAATCGATATTACAAGTTCTTACATTCTTCTCTTATTCACTCACCACTCTTTGAGCAAGATCCATTCCAATGATGGCGCCAGCACTGTTGACAATTTGCTAAATATTAGGGGATACATGAACTAAAATGATACACATAGCGTTAGCAGTTAAGAGAAATATTTTTGTTTTTAACACATGGCCATTGTCTAATTTAAATTTATATATATGTGTTTATGCCAGAATTGAATTTTATCGATTATCTCTGAACTATTATCGCAAGTGATCATGAGTTTACTGACACTACAGTGTGGTAAAGTTTTACTCCACCACCATATTTGTTCTAGCAGTCGTGTTCGAAATGGTTAAAATTTCGTGACAAATAATTCAACCTTTGCTACTTCAGACAGTTCTCTTTTGGAAACCCAACCGACATAAAGTGCACCTCTGAAGGTAATAAAATAAACCCACAGTTTTTCTTCATACAACAGAATTAAACTCCCGTCTTTCACTTCTCATAAATTAAAATAATTGCTTATTTGCGCCCCCGCCTTAACAATATGTATGTGTTTATATGTTCACTAATTTATCATCCATTTTAGCACTATTTTGTTTTTAAGAAAAAACAAATTTTAAATTCTTCACTGTGATTGTTTTCTTTTTTATGTCTACGGGATTTGGTCGCTTCGGAAGGCTTACAAAGACTGTCCAGAAAACTTTAAAACTAAGATGGCGAGGAAATTTTTGGACGATGGGAAGAATAAAAAGGGGAAGTTTTTAGGAGAGGAAGATAACGGAAGGATTGAGGATTTCATGAGAGTTTGGAAAAAATTAATTTAAATCCGGGGAAAAGGGAAGGAGACAAACATTAATTAGCAATTAACACTGCCACCCGCGACAGTGTGGGGCGGAGGGGGTGTTTTTCAGCCTAAAATTGCATATTCAGACGCTCCAATTGCCTGATGGCACCTCTAATGATATCCTTTGCATCAGGCTCCGGAGTATTATTGTGGCGTCGTCTTCTGAGAGCGTTTATGTACCGTCCAGTTGACCTAGGCTTGCGGTCACCTTCATTCCGAGCCATCTGTTAACGTCGTTGTGGATGCGGGTTGTGTTCATGTTTGGTGCGACGGTTGTTGGATTGACATCGGCATTGGTATATTGGTCTACTTTTACTTGGCGGTTGACGGTTTCTGCCGCCGGCCGAGGATTTTGGCAGATGCAGCAGGGTGTGGTGGTCCTCACCGCATTTCCGGCAATACAGCAGAGAGGTACAATCCCGGTGTTGATGCGACCTTGCCAAGCAATTAGTGCAATACTTTTGCTGGCGGATGAGTTTTCGTCGCTCTTCTACACTCATGGCCAGGAATCGCTGACAGCGGTGCACAGGATGCTGCCTCTTGCAAGTCAGGCACATCGAAGAATCCTTGACCGGTGGGATGCTGTGAATATGGGGAGAAAAGGGAGAGGAAGAAAAAAGAGAACACGGGGAAAAAGGGAAGGGTGAATGAAAACAATTAGTAAGAGGTGGATTTGTATCGGGAACTATCAAATGTAAGGACGTTTTATGCGGGAGTGGTTATGACATGGGTAAGAGACACAGTTTGACGATGGGTCGAGTCAATACTCCATTAGCAGTCCTTACGTCCGCTACACGAACAAAACCATCGGAACCGTTGTGGACGTTCACGACCCTTCCGAGTCTCCACTCCTCGGCGGTAGGAGATCATCCTGAATTACAACGAGATCGTGCTGTTTTATTTCGTCCCGAGGGAATTTTCATTTATTTCTTTTCTGCAGTTCATGAATGTATTCGTTCTTCCAACGAGTATGTAGAATCCGTAATTTCTCTCATCTATCATTTAGAGAGAGGAATATAATTGGATTTTCTGGGACGGCTATAAGGGGGCCACCCCTAAGGAAATGTCTCGGAGTGAGAGCCAATAATTCCTGTGGATTTTCCGATTGCGGCGAAAGTGGACGTGAATTGAGAACTGAAATTGAGAATTTGAGCTAGTAACGTGGAGAATTCCTCAAACGTGAGCTTATGCTGTCCCATCACTTTTCGAAAATGCATTTTAAATGATATTACGGCGGCTTCCCATAGGCCGCCCATATGCGGAGCATGAGGTGGAATAAAAGTCCACTGAAGTCCGTGGTCGAGGCATTTTCGTGAGATATCCCTAAATGCCGTTTTGAGAAACGCCTGATATTCGAATCGGAGAGACCTTTCCGCGCCAACAAAATTTGTGCCATTGTCAGACATTATTTTATTCGGGAGTCCACGTCGTCCAACAAACCGACTAAATGCCGCAAGAAACGCCTCAGTTGAAAGATCAGTGAACAGTTCGAGGTGGACCGTCTTGGTCGAGAAGCATACAAATATGCATACATATGCCTTGTGATAGGTTGCGCATTTGAGGGCGGATGTCTTTACAACAAAGGGACCTGCGAAATCAAGCCCCGTTATGGAGAACGGGAGTGAGTAATTGCAGCGATCTTGAGAAAGAGCTGCCATGATCTGAGATTACGACCTTTTCTTGTAGATCGTACAAACTTTGCAGTCGCGTATGCAGTTTCGTATTGCTGAGCGGAGCCGAGAAATGTGGTATTCCTCGCGTATCGTTCTTATCATCAAATTATATTCTCCATGGAGCTGTAATTTGTGAGTATATGGGATCAATAATTGACAGAATCGAGATTTTGGATGGAGAATTACTGGGAATCTTTCATTGTACGTGAGGAGGACGTTTACTATTCGGCCATTAGATCTTATGAGTCCACTATGATCGAGAAATGGGTTGAGAGGGAGCAGCGTACTTTTCCGTGAAATTGGGAGAGAGTCTTTGAGCTTCGCTAGGTCCTTTCCATAAAATCTCTTCTGAGATATGTATATCAATCGAGTTTTCATGAACTTGAACTCAGTATGAGAAATGTTAGGCGTCAGGTAGAGGAACCGGCAGACGTAACACAACACTCTTATTGCCCTGTCGTACGAGCAAAATCGCTCTAAAATGTCACCTTGGTCTTTATATGAGAAAAAACCTTCAGTTTTCGAGCTTCGGGGGAGAGTCATAAAGTGGACGGGACTCAGGCCATTCTGTTGCATCTTTGCACAACCTGGTGGGGCCATGCCACCATACGGAAGATCCGGCCAGTTTCGGGTGGTCCGCTCCTCGAGTTCCCAGATCCGCCGGATTTTCTTGGGATGATACATGTCTCCACACAGCATCACCAACATTGTCAATTATTTGAAATATCCTGTTCGCTACATACGTTTTTTTTGGAGCCATGAAAGCACAATTGAGGAATCTGTCCAGAAATCTGTCCGCCTGCATAATTGACTGGTTAGAGCGGGTCATTTTGATAAGTTTTGAGAGAAGTACGGCTCCACAAAGCTCTAGACGAGGTATGGACACTTCTTCAATAGGAACCACTTTTCTTTTCGAGACCAGTAGGTGGGAGTGCACTTTATCTTCATTTTGAGATCTTAAGTATACCACGGCGCAAAAGGCTTCTTTGGAAGCATCACAGAAGCCATGTAACTGCAACCTTCGCTTGGGGTGCAATTTGTCCCTCGCGGAATACGAATATGCCCTATTAGGGGGAGAGTTTGTACAATGGATTTTCATATTGTGCTAGAGGCATCACTAAGACTCTCATTCCAGTCTGTGCCCCTAGCCATAACCGTTACATGAGAATCTTTGCTTTTATTATAATAGGAGAGAGCCAACCCGCTGGATCGTATAATTTGGCAATTGTTGACAATACCTGACTTTTTGAAGATTTTTCGCTGTAACTGGGATGTGGACACAATACGAGAACGTATCATCAAGAGCATTCCATTTGATGCCCAGAGTTTTGGTGGAACTAGTGGAGTGAAATTTGAGGAAGTCGTGGTTAAGCAGGTGCTCTAGACGGACGGCATTTATTATATCCGGATGGTTGAAAGTTATTTTTCTGAAAGGGAAACCAGCTGAGCCAAGGGCGGAGATTACCTGATATAACAGGCCACCAGAGAGAATATCGTCGGCGTAAATTTCTCTTTTGAGAATTGTTGAAGCTTTTGGGAAACGTTTTTGGGAATCATCCGCTAGTTGGTGAATTGACCTGATTGCCAAAAATGGGGCACAGTTAACTCCGAAAGTTACAATTTTGAGAGGAAAATCCTGAAAGTCACCTTCGGCTGCGGGTCTATAAAGAATTTTCTTATATTTGCGGTTATCGGGATGAATAAGAATTTGCCGATACATCTTTTCTATGTCACCGTTGAAAACATACCGATAGAGTCGCCAATTTATTAAGAGGGTTGTCAGATCGGTTTGAAGAGTGGGGCCTGTATAGAGGACATCATTAAGAGAATAGCCAGAACCAGTTTTCTTAGATGCATTGAAAACAACCCGAACTTTGGAGGTGACTTTTTCGGGGCGCAGAACTGCATGGTGAGGAAGGTAAAAGGAAGCAACATTACCGTTTTCCATTTTTGTATTCTCCCAGGACTCTGTCATACTCCTTCGCCAAATCGGGTTTGTAGCACATAGAGAATTCCATCCGCCAATTTTGAGCAAGCACCTGACCGGGATAAACCTAAGGGCGTTTCGTGAGGATAAGTCGATTTAAAGGGGAGTCTAACAACATACCGGCCTTCAGAATTTCTCGTAGTCGTTTCCCTGTAAAATTCTTCACAATAATCATCTTCCTTCGAGAAGCGAGGCGTGTCCACAAATTCCTCTTACTCCCAGAAACATTTGAGCTGCCTGCTAAGAGAGTCCTCAGGAAATAATTCCTGTGTTTGGATGGAATATGTGAATGAGCGCAGAATATTTATTGAACCACTTATTATCCATCCAAAGACCGTATTCTGCGCCGCTAGCGAATCCCCGAATTTTCTGAGGCCGTCGACCAGAATTTTTGGGAGGATATCGCTGCCGATAAGAATGCCAACACGGGATGGTGAACAAAAGTCGAGATCGGCTAGATTGAGGTCTTCCAAATCATATGGGGAGAGATAATCGCGAGAAATAGTAAAATTTGGAAGCACCTTTGCGATCTTTGGAACTATGATAGCTCTAGTCGAGATGCGCTTATCACGAGACCTAGGGGTCATAGTAACCACGCAAGTTTGACTCGAGTTGCACAAAATTTGACCACCCATGCCGCAAATCTGGAACTGCTGAGAAGTAGTTGGAATTCTGAGCTGTTGTCGTAGTCTGAGGGAAACAAATGTGTTTTCCGAGCCCTGATCTACAAACACACGGGCTGCGAACAGTTCGTCGCCTTTTTCGATGTAAACTATCGCTGTAGGGAGAAATGTTCTTGTCTGGGGAATATCTTCATTTCGAGACGTGAAATGTGTTGAGACCTGCGACACTTCCTTTATCGCTTGAGCAGATGTACCAAGCTGAGTTTCGCCAGTTTTGGATTCAACTGTGGTGTAATTTGACTTCACTCGTATTGGGTTGGAATTCGAACTGTGAGATGAGGATTGAGAATCTGGTGACGTGTGGATGAGGGAGTGATGATTTTTCTTACAATAAACACAAACAAATTTGCTCGTACAATCTTTCCTCATGTGTGTACGCCAAACAATTAAGGCAAACTCGGTTCTCTTAGACGAATTTCTTACGAGCGATGGCCGATAGTGATTTAAAACGGTGGCATTCCTTCAAGGCGTGATTTCCATTGCACAATTTACAGAGATATTGGGACCTAGAGGTAGTATGAAAGAGACCTAGGTTTGAAGGAACGGGAAGTGAGGATTCTGTGTCGGCCTCTCGGTTTCTGTTTCGCGTCAGCCATTCCACTACCTCTGATCGACCGGAGATAAATTCGTCCATTTCCTCCCATTTGGGTATATCTCGCCGAGACTTGAGATGCTGTTCCCATAATGACAGAGTTTCATCAAGGAGTTTCCTAATACACGCCCAAAAAAGCAATGGATCCGAATTTTCCGTTGATACTTTTTGAGAGTGAATTGCGACCAGCGAGTTGTTCATAGTCGTTTGAATTCTTTGAATTTCTGGAGTCAGAGCTTGCGGGTTCTAGGGTCACTATGAGGTCGATTTGATCCAGAACGAAGATGAGAGTATTTTCATAGTTCGACTGTAACTCGTTCCATGCGAGAGAGAAGCTTTGATCCGTGAGCAAGTACTTATTAACAATACCAGCTGCTTTTCCGAGAATTTTATTCCTGAGATGAAACAATTTCTGGACTGGTGGGAGTTTAGGGTGATTTATGTACATTGCCGTGAACATATCTCTAAATGAGGGTCATTCGTTGTAGTCTCCGTCAAAGATATTAATTTTGCATGGGGGTACCTTCATGTATGAAAACATGTTGTTTTTTGCATCCGCAGACGAGCCGAGTATATCATGTGCTGTTTCTGCAACGACATTTCTGCAAGTTGTCATGAGATCCAAAATTTGAGATTTTTGGCGGTGAAATGCTTCGGAAGCCAGATATTTGCCCCTTACTGATTTCTTGAGGGCGTCTGTGACTCCTGGATCCCTTCAGACGCAATGAGTCCGATATAACTGCTGAAGTTGTTTCCACTTTTCATCGAGCTCATGTATTTCCACCTCAAGAAGGGATTCCGTTCTTTCATCCACGGAAGGGATTCCGTTCTTTCATCCACGG
>JAHXMU010000724.1:26810-52680 GCA_019455685.1 Philornis downsi | reverse complement strand
ATTCCGTTCTTTCATCCACGGAAGGGATTCCGTTCTTTCATCCACGGTGGTAGCTTCCAGCTGTGCGCAAAAGCTGACGAGGTTGTCGGAATCAAAAATAAATTCAGCATCCATTTTTCTATCCCAAGACTAATGGATCGAGTTAAAATATTCAGAGAATAGAATGTTTTGGGTGCCGAAAACAGAGTACAAGGAAGGATATAAGAAACTCAAAGAACTACTTCCTCACAATAGTTGAGAAAAAATTCGGTAGATGGCGCAGCAGTAGGGAAAATGTAGCAAATTTGATAATTTTGAAAAGCAATTAGGTTGAGTGAGGACTGTATACGAGTGGGCGCGCTCCGAGAAATATTATAAATGTCATAGTCGAGAATAATACGCAGAAAAGAGGCTAAACAAGTCGAATTATTCGTTGTTGTAGGAGGAAATATACTTTTGTCCAGTGTAAATAATGTGAGTGAATTTTCCTTTTATTAAATTTTTTCTTTTTTTTCAGAAAAAATTATTTTTTTCGAATTTTATGTTATTTTGTGAAAATTTTCTCCTTTTTAATCACCGAATTTATTATGCTGCAGATTATGTGGCCTGCCGAATATTGTAATGCCTGGCAATGCCGTTTCAAGAGGGCAGAATGTAAAAAGTGGGACTGGCAATGCCGATAGCAATTCTGTCTATATGGCAATATTATCAGCTGTTATGAGCTGTCATACCAAATGTCAGGTGGTTGTGGGAAATGGGAATGGCGGAGAGAAAGGAAGAAGTAACAAGCAAAAATGCGCTAGCTTGCTGCCGGGAAATATGTGGCACTGGAACTTGGATATATTGCGCTATTTGTCCGCCGCCTCTTGCTTTTTTTTTCGATTTCTTTGGTAAACTTACCTCATATCTTGGGGAATTTTTGGAAGGGGGGAAACTGTTGGTAGTGATGATGCTGCTGTTGTGATGTTTGAATGTGCGGTGCGTACGATAGTTCTTATTAGAATTTTTTTTTGTCGCTTCGGAAGGCTTATAAAGACTGTCCAGAAAACTTTAAAACTAAGAAGGCGAGGGAATTTTTGGACGATGGGAAGAATGGAAAGGGGAAGTTTTTAGGAGAGGAAGATAACGGAAGGATTGGGGATTTCATGAGAGGTTGGAAAAAATTCATTTAAATCCGGGAAAAAGGGAAGGAAACAAACATTAAATAACAATTAACAGAGATGGAGATATGGGTGTATTTGAGAGGCGGTAATATTTTTATGACCGTTCCAATATTTTAGAATAAAGCAATAAGCACTCAATGCAAGCAAAGTGCAGCTTGTTGAGAACAAAATATTGGTAGGTTAGGTCTCTTCTTTCAGAAGATTAGCAGCAGCAACATCTCGATAGGTATTCCTCTGAACATATAATATAATACTGATGTTTTACATAGAATAAAAATTTGTACATACGGCAAATTCAAAATTAATTTAATTAATTAATTGTAAAAATTTAGATTTAAGTACTAGTATTATAACAGAGGTTATGGACTTTTGATTGTGTGAAATCAAAGGCTCATTCTCGGAATTAAATCAAAACGGAAGATTTTGTTTGTTTTTGACACGTATGCTCGTATATCTTATATCGTCTTTCTAGTAATGTTCAAAATTATTGCTTTAGCTTGTCTTTCGAGTTTGTTTCTTTTTTTGTTTCATTTCGGTTTTATAAAAGTCTTTGTTTCTTCTTCTCTTCTTCTGTCTCAAAAAAGTTTTCTGACCTTTCGACCTTCCCTTACTAGAGCCATCCGACTTCTTCTCTCAACCAAGAAATACTCGTATACTCGTACATTCGATTTTTTTTTTATTCATTCAGTGGTGCAATTTTCATTGCTGCATTGGTGTGTACCGCAAACAATAATTCATGAAGCTAGGACTTGGGATTCGTATCATCTGGCGAACTTTAAATCTTTAATTTGGGCATCGCAATAGTGGATGTGTGAACTGGAGCATTGTCTTGATGAAACAAATCTTTATTTTTCGACAAATGTGGCCTATTTTTCATAATTTCGTCCCCTGAACGCTGCAATAAATAAGCATAATAAAAAAAAGTAATCCATGCTCATTTTGCCTTGCCTGCAGATGGAATTGTCCTTGCCTTCTTCGGACACGATTTTCTCATTCCAGTCCACTGCTTTAATTGTTTCTTTGTCTCAAGTGTGAAGTGGTGGATCCATGCTTCATCCATGGTTATAAATCGTCGCAAAAATTCGGTTTTATTGCGGTGAAATATTACAACTGAAACATCTTCACGGCACTGCTTTTGCTCTATTGAAAGCAAGCGCGGCACCCATCTTGCGCACAACTTTCTCATCTTGAAATCTTCGGTCCATATATGATGTATTTATAACACTTTTTGAAATGCCTATCATTTCAGACAGCTCACGACGATCATTCAATATCATTTTGTGTATTTTCTTAACCTTTTCTGGCATGAGCACCCCAATTGTTCGATCACCACGTTATTTATCTTGGCAGCTCGTACGGCCTCGTTTAAACTCTGTTACCCGACATTTTACACTTGTAAACGGAAGTAGTTGTACTGAGACCTTTTAAATGATATGGAATTACATATCGGTCGCCAATTTTTTCTATGTTTATAAATTCACAGAGATCGTTTACTTTTGATGGCTCAAATAAAAATACTAAGTAACGTGGCGCCTTGAAACTTAAAACATATGTTTTATAAGGTTGCTAGTTTTCGCCAAAATATTTCTTTTTTTTTCAAACTTCTGACTCTGTCTATACGTCAGGTCGGATAGTTTTGGGACCGCCCTTGTATATGTCCTTTGATAGGGCAATTAGTATGGAAATTTCATTAAAGTCGCTGACTTACACATTGCTTCTTCTTCCACTGGTGTAAAAGTATACCGATTGCCAGAAGGGTAATTCGCTTGTTTTTTTCTAAAAATATACTGATCTAATCTACTAATTAGAAAGTAAAAATTTGAAATTCGGAGAAGAGGTCAATCTTTGTTGGAAATGCCACATGTTGTGTAATAGAACGCTTCTTTTTCATTCTGGTAAACTCTCATTGTGTACCAAATTTACCTAGGTTTAGTACAACGCAATAATGGTATGAACCTAGAGGTGTACTAGAAGAAGCGTAGTTAATCGATCAACTTATATAAATTCCGCCAAACATTATAAACCTACATAATGGTCAAAAATTTAATTTACCACGACCTACGAGTGACAATTCGAAAAATATGTCAATTTATGAGGAATGCACTAGGTAGTGTTAGTCGATATAACTCATTTACAATATCGGGCTACGATCTGTCAAGATATTAGACTTTGCCAAATTTGAAAATATTTCATATAGATTTCCGAGATTGACGGCGTGTTGTGAAAGACATTTGGTTAAAAGATACTTGGCAATTTAGATACATCTTTCTGGGCGTTACTTACATCTTTGCCGTAGCGGCTAATATATATGTTCACTTCTTTGGGTGAAATTATAGAAACTGGGAAGATTTGTGGGTTGCTACTGCACTGCACTCCTTGTAGTACTTTACCATCTTTTGTAGTGTACCATCCCTAAGATGAGTTTCACTCAATTCATATTCATATGTACATATATGTTTGAATACGAACATTATGTCTATGCTAATGTTTAGAAATAAGTAATTAGGGTATAATAAAATAGGATTAGGAATACCGTTATGTTTAAAAATAAGCTGATCAAATTTTAAAACAAAATTAATTACTAAGTGCACTTTAGCCAACAAGTTTGGCTTGCCTTCTTACTTCAACTATCTCGCCTGAAGAAGCTGATCTTTAGTTGCCAGTGGGTTTAATATTAAAAGAGCCGGTAAAACATCATAGGCATCAATAAAAATCAAAACAGAAATTGTTGCAAAAATGTGCGGATAGCTAGAGTTGAGTTAACCCATAACCGCTTAGGAATTATAGGGAGATCATTGATTTTTACAAAGTCGGTCAATTTATATGGGTGCTGACTTAAAGAGCGGGTGTATGCAGTGTATCCATATTCATTCGTAGAACTAATTACCGAACGCTTATGTTATACAGAACATAGTGTAAATCTGGGAATATTTGGGTTAAATTTTATAATTTGCGTAGGAAGTATCAGAAAATTCTATCCGGACGATATTTTCAAATCTGCGCCGTGCCACTTTTGGCGGTATGAACGCCATCTGGTGCCAGTTAGGATAGAATAAATCAGCTGTTGAATGATGAGTGTCGAGTAAACAAACACCAGTATATGTTTACGGGAACAAGTAAAGATAAAAAAAGCAAGATCTCTTAAAAACGATGTTCCAGGAGAGTAAAGCAAGGTTGGAGAAATTGTTTGAAACCAAATTCAACGATTTGAAAAAAGATATGGGATGTATGAACCAAAGAGTAATGAAGTTGGAAACTGTAGTTAACGACATTGTAACTTTGAAAGATGAAGTAAAGATGCTAAAATCACAACTACAGCGGCAGGAAAATTCTCTTGTAGCAGCAGATCTTCGAATTAATGGAATACCATATCACAGAGAAGAGAATTTATATGACATATTAGAATCAATATGTGACACTCTAAAAATAAATACTCCAGCAGTAAAATCCATCTTTCGTCTGCAAAATCATAACAACAAAGAAAGGGGGTATTCACCAGATGCTGTAATTATAGTTAAATTACTATCGCCGTATGATAGAAATTTTATTTTAAAAACTTTGGCAACCTTTAGGAAAGCAAATAGGGGAAACTTATTACTGGACCATATTGGATATGGCTCTGATTCACCCATTTATGTTAACGAAAACCTTACCTCGTACAATCATAAAATCCTCAGATGTACAATAGAACTAAAGAAAAATCGGAAAATGTTTTCATCTTTCACAATCCGTGGTTTGGTTCATATCAAAATTAATCATAATGATAAGCCACTTTACATTGATTCAATTGAGATGTTAAATAATTTATTTCGCAATGAAAACCAATAATGTTAACTATTGTTTTGCCTTCTTTTATAGCTATATCGCAAATTTTTGTCATCGTAACAATGTAATATTTCATGATTTGTTAAAGTATTTTATGTTGTTGTTATGTTATGTTATGTTTATGTTATATTTTTATGTTTTATGTTTTTTTTTTAATTATTTTGAAAGTCCTGAAAGTTGTTTAATTTATAATATAATAGCTTTATGCCCTTATTTTGCTTATGAACCATTCATTTTTATAACATCAACTTATGACTCAACGTTATGGTAGTAACTTGAGTTCCAAAGATCGTACTTTTGATATGATACGTATATTGTGTAAGCAGAGAGAAGGACTTAATGTTTGTCATATAAACGCACAGAGCTTAAGAAACAAAATTGATGAATTCCGCTTTATATTTGAAAAATCTAATGTAGATGTTATATGTGTAACTGAGACATGGCTTAAAGAATCAGTTACTGATACACTTGGAGGCGGTGTTGCTATATAGAAACTCTTGGAGGCGGTGTTGCTATATTTGTCAAGAAGAATTTTTTAAGTAAAATTGTCTTTAAATCATCAAAGGAAGATAAAATAGAACACTTGTTTGTGGAAGTTGCGTCAAGTGAAAATAAAATACTCGTGGGTTGCGTTTATAGACCCAACCGCAGAACAAATACTGATAACTTTCACGGTTTCCTAGAAAATGTTACAGTAAATTATGAAGAAGTAATAGTTTGCGGTGATTTTAACTCTAATATTTTGATAGAAAATATGCTCTTAAACGACATGCGGTCTATTGGATTATATCCAACGAACATCACAGTACCTACACATTATTCTACCACAATAAACTCCCTTCTAGATATTTTCTTTGTCAGCAGTCAACAAAAGGTTTTACTTTATGACCAAAAATTGAGTCATGTCTTCAAAAGGAGGGAACTATCCTCCTTTTCAAGACATGACTTAATTTTCCTGACTTACGAATTTAAAACTCTGCCTGAAAATAATATAACCACATATCATGACTTTAAGCATATTGACTACGATACGTTGAGGACGGAATTAAGCAAAATAGACTGGAACGCTATATATTATGTGTTGTCTGTTGAAGATCAATTAACATTCGTGGAAAAAAATGTTGCGTACGTGTTTGGAAAATCAGTACCTCTGAAAATTGCTAATAATAGTTGTAAAAAGAAGCAATGGTTTAACAAAAAAATAAAATCAGCTATTACTGAAAGAAATGCTATCTTTAGACGATGGAGACAGTATAAAACGTCTGTACTCCATACGGAATTCTGCTTGGCTAGAAGAAAAGTAAATAAAATGATTAAAAAAGCTAAAACTGAATATTATGCCAGCGTCTTTTCTAGAGAAGCAAATAGTAAGAGTAATTGGAATACATTACGCGAAGTTTGTGTTGGAAAAAATCGTCTTAGTTCTGATGTTGACGTTGATGTTGAATTACTTAATGCAAACTTTGCGAACATTCCCACAATCCCAACAAATGAACATTTTTATGACACGTACCTTTTAGATCAAAATGAAAACTCTTTTACTTTCTCTTGTGTGAATCAAAATGATTTGTTGGCTAGTTGTTTTGCTGTAAAATCAAAAGCTATGGGATTTGATAACATTCATCCCACATTCTTAAAAATTATTTTACCTGAAATACTAAGTCGTATTACTTTTATATTTAACACAATTATAACCAAAAGCATGTTTCCAGTAAATTGGAAATATGCCAAAATTTTGCCTATACCAAAAGCAAATAAAGATTATCGGCCAATAGCAATTTTACCATATTTATCAAAGGTGTTCGAAAAAATAATTCATAAACAAATGTATGACTTCTTACAACAAAATAATCTTCTCACAAAAAACAATCGGGTTTTCGACCGAAACGTAGTTGCATTACAGTCATTCTCGATGTATCCGAGGAAATACGCAAAAATGTCGATGTTGGTAATATATCATTTCTTGTCCTTTTAGATCATTCTAAAGCATTTGATTGTGTTAATCATAGTATTCTTTGCAAAAAATTAGAAACAATGTTCAATTTCTCACCTTCATCCACAAGCTTAATTTCTTCCTACTTAACCGATCGCTGTCAGTCTGTTTGCACACATAATAAAACATCGCAGAAACTACCAGTATTAAAAGGTGTTCCGCAGGGATCTATACTTGGTCGACTGTTGTTTACAATGTACATAAATGACCTTCCGAATCATTTAAACTACTGCTATTTACATTTATATGCTGATGATGTACAAATTTATATAGGTTGTTGCTTAGAACAAATATCCAGTTGCATAGGTAAACTTAATGAAGATTTACACTATGTTCATAATTGGGCAACTGCAAATGGTCTTTGTCTTAATTCTTCAAAATCTAAGTGTTTAGTAATAAGACCCAAACAAATGAAAAAATATTTGATCCAGAAATTGTTATTAATAACCAAAGGGTGGAATTGGTGGTGATGTCGAAAAATTTAGGCATCATTTTCAATAAAACGCTTACATGGTGAGACCACATAATCTCTGCAACTGGAAAAACTTATGGTATGTTGAGAACTCTTTGGAACACACATTATTTTACACCCATACATATTCGTCTTCTCCTGGCTAAAACTTATATTATGCCCACTTTGTTATATGGGTGTGAAATATTTGCTAGTAGTGATTCTGCAAGCCTCAGAAAGTTAAATTTAGCGTATAATGCTGTGGTAAGATATGTGAACGGTTTGAAAAAACATGACCATATATTGTTTTATGCAAAAAAAATTGTATGGAGTTACTTTTCAAAATTTATTGGTGATACGTGTTCTAATTCTTCTTCACAAGATTATATACACCCATGAACCTCCTTATCTATATAATAAAATAAAGTTTACACGTACAAATAGATCAAATGACTTAATACCGGAAAGGCGCAGAAGTTTGATGTCCGAATGGCAGTTTTATATAAATAGTATACATCTTTGGAATTCACTACCTGCTCGCATACAGTTCATAAGCAATGCAGGGCATTTTAAAAAAGCTATTTTTGACCACTTCGATTAATAACATACATACATAGAATAATTTATTTTTGTTTATATAAAAAACCAGATAAAAAATATTGTTACATTATATTGTATACCAAATGAAAAAACTGTACTATAATTAAAAGATATTAAGTCTTGTTGTACAGGCAATGTCAAATATATAAATAAATAAATAAATCAGGACTGGCAGCACATCGGAGGTTCCCACGAAAAGACAGTAAACGAGCGGATTTTTTTGTTACAAGTGGCCGTTTCTTTTTTTATTAAGCCCATGAAAGGGGCAATCATATAAATAAAATCACATAAAATGGTGAAATATATATTTGAAATATATCAAAAACTGATTTAAAACTGTTTGAACAAAATCAGTGAACAAAAAAAAAAATGAATTAATATAATAATATAAAACAATTTGACAAAACTTGATTAAATAGAACTATACAAGAGAACAAATTGAACTGTCATGAATTGTATGAATTAAATCAAGAAATTAAAGAAATTTTTATCTAAAGAACAATTGAAATTTACAAACGAAAATCGTTAAATACAAAGTAACCGGAACTCTGCTGCAAGCCACAGGAACCTTCGCTGCCACAACGGGGGAATCGCCAGTAAATCATCAGCCATTGTGCAAATCACAAAGAAATTGCCAGCAATTGTGGGAAACACAAACAAATCACACGCCATTGTCATCGGAGCACCATCACACCTGGTGGTGCCGAGGTAACTGTGAATCTGACCCATTTTTACGCCGACATTATCTCGGACAAACGGACGCGACCGGACGATATCCATTAATAAAAGAAAATAAAAAGAGAAATTTCAGTTATATTAAATTTAAATTTATATATCATTTAAGGTTTTATTTTATCGTACCTCAACCAAAAAAGAAGGAAGGCAAAGACTAATTGAAATTTTATAAAGAATTTGTTGCATTTCTGAAATTTAAATTATCTCTTATTGAGTTTTTTGCTAGTGATTAAATTTATGTTTATTTTCTCGAATTTCTTTTGTTGGCAATTAATTTAAGTTTATAAAACAATTTTGATTTTGCCACAAAATGTGAAGAAGAACGATAAAATTAATAAAAAGTGGATTTTATTTTTTATAACGCTTTTAAACAAAACAAAAAATTATTTTTTTTTTAATATGAAAAATTGAAGAAGGTGATGTGGTAGTGGGGGTCCTGGACAAACGTAAGTAGAAGGCGACTATGGGACCTCTAAAGAAAATTGTCATAGAGTGTCATGGTGGAATCAGCAAGATTGCAAGAGGGAGGGAAAGTTTCTTTGGCTACTCATCGGCCAAGGTATTAGTGTAGATGTACGACGGTGACAGTGGGAGTATGTTCGTTCTTTTTTTGTTTTACTCTGTTGTTCGATTGATTTTTTTGTTCTTGCTTCGGCTCCCCTTATTCATTTTATTCCATGTACCATTTAAGCTGTTATGAATTTTATTTATTTTTTTTTTTTTTTTGTCGCTATCTACATGTCAGAGAGTTGGAAAAGAACCACCCCGTCCGGCGAGCTTTAGCCGCGCAAAACGCCAGCGTACCAGCGACTCAAACAATCTGGCAATATTCCAGAAATCTTAGAAGTTTCATTTTCAGACAGGTGATAGCACAAATCTTAGCAAATATCATAATGCAATAATTTAAAAAAAAATTGAGATAGAATTTACTGTGTACAAATTATGGATTACAGATGAAAATAAACCTAGTCATTTGTAAAAAAGCTATTAGAATGAAATGCCGCCCATTTCAATTCTGAGAACTAAATTTCACCAATCACATGACATGTGCCAAATTTCAGCAAATGAAATACAATCACTTGAGAAGTGATTTTTATTTTTATATTTAATTTGCCAAATTTTATATGACTTTTGGGGGTACATAAAGCTGAATATATGTGGATTAAATCGATCATTTGTGTGGCAGATATCAGAAAGGATATGTCTAATCGGCCAATCTATTCAAATTTTACTGAGCATTACAAGGCTATGCAATGGGCAAATATTCAAGTTATTTAGGTTAATTGAATTTCAAAAATTGGTAAATTTTTACGGGAAATTCAACAACTCACAATCGTTTACAATCCTCGGCTACAATCTGGCAAAGTATGAGGCTATGCTAAGTTTTATGAAGTTTCACGTGCTCGTGCTCACCAGACAGTCCGCCAAATAAATAGACATCATTGAGTCGACTGAAAAAGCCATGAAACGCACTTGGTCAAAAGAAGTCATTAACAGTACAGAAATTTCAGTCAGGTGAACTGACTTACATGCAAACCTTCACCGTTGTGCTGGTGCAAAAAAATACTCTGAATTAAATGCAAATAAAGAAAGTAAAATTGTAATTTTCTGGTATAAAGACCGATTATTGCCAAATCGGCTAATTTGTATATATGACACCCTCATTCGCTGTGCTAATCGACTGATGCGAACTCAGATTGAACATATCGCATTGGAATGAAAGATACGAATGTAGGAAAACATAAGTTAATTTAGGTAATTGATAAGGTACCAGAGAGGAGGTGCATCCATATTTTCGCAATTCACCCACCGGAATTCACCCACTGGAATTGACGAGAATTTAAGAAATAAAATATGCGAGGTACCAAGAGGTACCGCATTTACAATCCCCAGCTGCGATCTGGCAAAATATTACACCGTGGTAAGTTTTAAATGTTTCATAGGTATTTGCGACAACTGTCGTGTCCGCCAGTCAGCAAGACATACGAATATCGCTCAATCAACTTAGAAAATCATGAAATGCACTTGGTCATATCAAATGACATACATATATACCAGATGAAGGTGTACAACTGAAGGTGTAAAAATTATTGCAGGAATTTGTTTCATTTATCATCAATTTAGAGTTTATAGCGTAATATTTAATAAGCTGGGTGTTACATTCTTCCCGTATTCAAATGATATACACAGGGTCATCTATGTGGTGGTTACAAAACCATCTAGAGGCGGATGTTTAAGTGCATTGTTTTTCGTACATAATGGCAAGGTCCAAGCATTATAATGAATAAAAGTTCAATTAAAATCATAACTTTATGTGTGTTTTATTTACCTTTACTTTTGAAACCGAAAAATGGATAACCCATGACTTTCCATCATTCGGATAAAGATATAAATAGTATTTGTACATTCTCTTTGGTACGGGTAGAGACGTACAGGGATTTGGGCTAATGAATCACATTTGGCCAAACTTTATTTCTAAATTTCCAAATTTTAATTAAAAAAATTAATGAAGAAAAACAACAAACAGATGACTACAAACGAATTATTTTTTTTTATTATTATTATACAATTTTAAGTAATAATTCGTGTAAGACTTGTTTCATTTCCGTATTTTCATAATTTCAAATGAATGACCCAGTAAGCGATGTTTCTGCTCCAGAGTATTTTTCGCACTTACAACAAAAAATATTAAATAATTCGCAAATGCATCTTGATCTTGGGCTTCTTGTATAGCCTCCTCAGTGGCATAAAGATAACCTAATGATTTGCCAGAACTAGTCACAGTTATGTTAATGTGATAGAGATGATCCGATTCCAAAACTATAGTTAGTATAACAGTACTCTGGTCTAGATCATGTTGGCATAACATATCATGAATAGCAGCCTCAAGATTTGATTGGATGATAGCCTTGTTTGGCAAAGTATTTGACTCATTTTTTTCAAAATCTGGACTCAGATTGTGGTGATGTCTTTCAGAATGATCATAGTTTGTGTCCGATTCTGAAGACACATCTTTTATATAATAATTGCCTATGAAATCATCTGTTTGTGTTGCACTTGTCTCTGTTTCTATTCTGCTACTGAGTTGTAATATCTGTGGCAAAGGAAGGGAATCCCAGAGTATTTGTTCAGACTTTTCTGCTTGCTTATCGGCAAAGTGGTTTTTAGTATCAGCAGCAGTTTCAGCTGATGGTTGGGCGTTCAAGCTGCTTTTGGTTTGCTCAATTCTCCTGCCGTTTGCTTCCGTTTGCATTATTCCAACTTCCTTTTGGTTACCGCTTAAAACTGCTTTATTACCCCGCCTTTGTAGCAGTTTTTCCTGCCTTTTTCTCTCTATTCTTTGCCGGCGTAAATCAGCGTCGGTACGAAAATCCTTCATCATAAGTAAATGTCTTTCGAAAAGATTTTTTGGATTTTTAATTTCATCCAGAAACCTTTGGCATTCGGTTGAAGTAGATGGAGCATAATTTTCCATTACGTTATCATTATGGTTCAAATTTTGCGTTTTAGTTCTCAGTAATTCTAAATTCGCTGCGTCCTCTTTTCTATTTATAGAAGTTTGCTCTTTTTGATTTAGATCACTTCCATCTTTTTCCATAATATGTTTATTAGCATTCTCAATCTTAACTGGTGTAATACTTTCCGTTTGTCTTCGCCGTACACTTTCACTTCTTTTAAAAGTATCACCTTCATTTAATTCAATATTTTCGAGCATTCCATTCCTTGTTTCTTGATCTCTTTGATGGTTATTCTTCAAATCCTTCAACAAGGCATTTAGTTCTTTAAGTCTTTCGGAAAGATAGCTAAATTTGATGACATCCTCCTGAGGCACCAACTCTTCACGTATACGATTCAATTCTTGGTGTAGGTTACGAACCTGATGCTCTAAATTCAGTAGGCGAACATCCATTTCTTGGCTTTCATTGTGTTGATCACTTGTGTTTGTATTAAAATGTTGTCCAGTATGCTTTGATTTATTAAAAGATTCGCTGCTATTTCCCCCTTTCATGCGTCTTTTAATGTCATAGGAGAAGTTCATAGATTCTTCAGACAAATCTCGTAGGTGTCCTTGGCATAAGTTGGATCTAAATGCTCGACGGGAATTATAATTTGCGCTTCGAAATTTAATAGATTTCCAGGGCTTTGAACTTTTCTTGGGTTTTTCATATTCAGACTGATTTCTAGTATTCGTAACAATATTTGTTTGGCAGTTGTCTGAAAGAATAATAATTAGAAACTGATTTTTAAAAAATGTTTATGAAAGTTATGATATTATGAAATATAGTTTGGCTATAGTTTGGCCGTTAGGTCTCAGATTAAAAGACAAACATTGCGTAATGAAATGGTGGACAGAGTACGGTCTGTGTATTATATTTATTTTTAGAATTTATTATCTACCCATCAGATCGTTCACAATATAATCAATTTTGCAAGTTTTTGAATTATATTCTAAACGATCTTGAACCAGAATTTATAAAATCATGTGTAATGGAGACGCGTCCGGCATGTACCCAAAAGTACATGTTGGCACTGTTAAACTAAATTAAAGACTAGAATTGCATCACATAAATCGGAGTTTTGGAGCAGAAACCGTGAAATTGCAGTCCACAGTACTCTAACAGGACATGAACTCAATCATGACGGCTTAGAGATACTGGTGGTAGAGAGAAACTACTCTCAGAGATATTTCAGGTTGTTCGAAAAGTTCGTTCGGTTTCCAAAAGAAATATATTTACAAATTTATATACAAGAAAACAATTATTTTAATCTATTATATAATCTCCCCCTTTTTTAATAACTTCTTCCCACCTTTATGGAAGTTTTTTAATTCCTCTCACGCAAAACTCGCGTGGTTTTTCTGAAAAAAAGCGTTCAATTTAATTTTTCACTTCCTCGCCCTTACGGAAATTCAAATCCTTCAAGTGGTTGCTCAGATTGCGGAATGGATGATAATCGGACGGGGCGAAGTCTGGGGAGTATTGTGGGTGAGGTAAAACTTCCTACCCAAGCTCTAATGTTTTCTGACGTCATGATAGAAGATGGCGTTTCCCCGATTGAGGAACCTTGGCCGTTTTTCTTGCAATACCGCCTTCAATTTATCTAATTGTGCGATATAGTAGTCCGAATTAATCGTTTGATTTGTTGGGGGAAGCTCAAAAAAGATTACTCCTTTGACATCCCACCTAATCGACAATATTACCTTCCTGGGGTGAAGGCCCACTTTAGAGGTGGATTGAGGCGGTTCAGTTGATTTCCCTCATGATATTTTCCGCTGTTGTAGACTATCCATTTTTCATCCCCTGTGATGAAGTTCTTCAGAAATGATGTCTTGCTATTTCTTATCCTTATGTTATCGCAGACGTCAACGCGATTCACGCTGTCGGCCTTGGTGAAAAGTGAGACACCCACACATCGAGGTAGCTCACAAATCCGAGCTGTTTTATGACCCCGTGAACGGTTGAGACTGATTTTCCTATTATTTCAGCTATTTCGCTAACTGTTGCACCAGGATTAACAATAATTAAATCTCTCAACTCCTTGGAAATAATTTCTTTTGGTCATCCTGATCTGGGAGCGTCCGTTATGGAGAAATCGTCCGTAGAATATCTCTTAAACCATTTCTGGCAAATTATTTCATTTGGTCCGGTTTCTTCATAAACAGGCTTTATTTTTCGTCTGGCTTCAGCAACCGTTTTTCCTCTTTGGAAATATTACAGCATAACATAGCTAAAATGCTATCTTTGTGTCACTTTTTCTACTTTTTAAAAGTTTTTTTAAAACGTTGTAACCACTCACAACAAGAAGGGGAGCACAAGTAAATAATAGTAGACAGTTTAGAGAAAGGGTGGGAGGAAATTATGATAGTGTTTGAAGGAACTCTACGTCATGAGAAGTGACGTATGGTGAACTAACGAATTAACCGAACGAACTTTCCGAACAACTCGTTACATTAGAAATACTCCATATAATAAATGTACTTCCTAAAATGGATACCGAAAAATGCTTGCACTTGTATATACATATAACCAACAAATATAGACAACAGCGGTCTTACTTACTGACTGAAGCTTATATAATATTTCAATTAAAGAAATGAAATGAATTTTGTTTTCATTGCTTTATGTTAATTTTTAATGTTCCCTGCATTTTTTGTTAAGAAATCCCTGAAGAAACAACTTCAGTGGAAATATTGGAAATAAAATTGAAAATTAAAAGGAAGTAGCTGTCATCGATCTGAGACCTAACAGCCAAAGTATAGCCAATAAGATCAACAATCAATTCTAAGTTTATTATGCAATATAATGTTTTTGATATTTGTATTTTTGAACTTTTTTGTGGTATACATAAATACATTTGGTGGTCATGTGGACGCAATACACAGTCACAAGGTTGATTTTTACAAATTTGTCCAAGCATTGCATTGCAATATAAGGACGAAAGCTCAGATTGATGCAGTCTATGAATTAGGAATTAAGGGGAGAAAATTTAATTTTGAAAATGGGTCAATTTATATGTTAGGTACCAGAAATGGTGGTCCGATGTTACCAATTCACAATTTCCAATTACGATGTGGTAAAATATTAGGCTGTGCCAAGTGTTCACTCTGGAAATGAATTCAGAAATTTTTCGTAAGGTCGTATCTATTCTCCCAACCTCTGCTGTATCGAACATATTATCGTCCTAAAGTTCTCTCGCGTTTCGAATACCAAACTCGTAAGAAAAGTGATTGCAAATATTATCCCGAGAAGTCAGTCGTAATCGAGCAAACCCCCTACATATGTACAATCGTTCAATAAATGTTGAAATTCTAAGAAACTGTGTTTGAGTAAATAATTAAAAAAACAATTCAATACAATTAAAATACAATAAAAAATGAAAAAAAAAAATATATGTCATAATGACAAAATAAAGTGTGACGTCACTTTATGGTCCCGAATTCACGTTGATTTTAATGGTGGCAGCTCGCAAAGCAGAACCATACCTAGAAGAAACATTGTAGGTGTTTCTCGACATTTGAGAGCCCTGAGGTAAACTCACTGGTTTCTTCTTTGATGATCGTTTGGTTTGAGGGTGGCTGGTGCAATTTTTTAGCACGTGGGAAAATGCTAAACAATTTAGAATTTTAATTTAGTCATGTCTGCCAAATTTGGCTAAATTCAGTTCAACTGCTTAGTAGACATGAATGTAGAAATAGATGGATTAAATCGATATTTTATACCAAGCACCAGAAGAGGTGTGGTAAACCAGTGAGTGCTTTAAAAGCAGTCTATTACTACAATCTGCGAGGGAGGAGTTAAAGGGGAAGGATATAATTTTGGAAAGTCTGTTAATTTATAAGAAAGGACAAGACGGCGTTGATCGATATGGCCCAGTCATGATTTTACAAAATATTAGGCTGTGACAAGTTTTAAGAAGTTTTATAATAGTAACGGCAATTAACCTCAATCAATCAGTCAATCCACCATTTCTACAGGGAGCGCCATTAGTTTCTTTTCCAGAAGCTCGACCGGAAACTCCATCGTTCTCAGGCAGGTGGGGGAAACTCAAATCCCTTCAACATCATTTTGCCCGTCGGTAGAAAGATGAGTACCTGAAAGAGTTACATAGGCGTTACAAATGGCAGTACCCGAAAGAGGAAGTGCAAATCGGCCAATTAGTTGTTGTCAAAGATGATTTGCTTCCGCCTTGTGAGTGGAGACTCGGGAGGATAAAAAGAGTCTATCAAAGGCAAGACGGTTTTGTCCGAGTTGCGGACATTCTAATCAATTCGAGAATAATAACTAGAGCGATAACTAAATTATGTTTACTTCCTGTAAATGCTTCTTTTTAGGACACCAGGTGTAATTTCATTTCCCTCAAGTTGTAACATATTTACTCACTTCATCTTTGCACAAACGACTTAGTCAACTTTTTTTGTTCGAATTAATTTGATTACAACAAGATCTTCATCTATCTTCTCAGGCGACCAAGAGATCCAGCAGTCCACCAGTGTCTATTATGCGTATGATTCCACCCTCTTCGTTACTGCAAAGCATTCCTCAAAATGGACATCGGGACAAGGCGTGTGACCGCCCGACGACTGGGCTATTGCATGAACTGTTTAGCACGATCGCACAGGTTCTATGAGTGCGTTTTCCTAGAGTTTTTTGTCAGGAGTGCGGAGGAGATCACGACACAATTTTACACATGCCGACAAGGTCGTTGACCGTCAGCGCAGCGGAAACTGAGAAGATGCACAGGCAGGAGGAGCTACGACGGCAGAGGGGACGAAACTCAAGTTCACCTTCGAGGGGGAGACGAGGACGACAAGAGGTTGAGAATCCAGAATCCACTGGGCGCGCGCAATGAGTTCTCAAACGACATCCCACGACAGAAACCGACGGCAAACAAGCCGTACTAGCAACTCTAAGTCCCCGATGAGAAAACCAATTCCTCGCCGTGCATCGAGAACTGACCTGCGGGAAACCATCAATCTTGACCCGTGGATTGATTCACCAACATTCCAACAACGCCGAATATTACAAGTGGCTTTGAGGGCTCTAGAACGGCCGAGAGAAAGCCTGTCTCAATAATTAATTGGCCTTAAAAGCCAAGGCGGGCAGGATGTTGAACACAGTTAATCCTTCCTTCTCAAGAATTAAAAAAAAAAATAAATTTTGTAAAGTAAATTAAAGTATGAATTTGAAATTGAGTTGAAAAATGAATTTGATAAGGTAAAGCAAATTACGAATTCTAAAATTATGAATTAAATAGAATTTTTTAATTGAATTGCATTTAATTAAATTGTATTGTATTTTTTGTTACACTGAATTAAGTTGAGTTGTACTGAATTGCTTATATGAAACAGTTTGTAAATATTCTACATATAAATTGTAAAAATTAACTATTTATTTGCCTGTGTAAGGGCCCCTTCAAACAACCATGTAACGTTTTTATACGTCCATACGTCCTATTTTGTTACGTCCATGTGGCAACCCAGCGAGGCACGGAGGTCTCTTGGTTGAAATCAGCGGGATACTTGATCTCTTTTTTTCCGCCAGCCGCCAACCAGACCACTTCGCCAGCCACCCTCAACATACGAATAAAACCCGAAATAATGAAAGTTAACCGTTATCTTTTCCTCATCTCCAACCCCTTCGTAAGTATACACATCCCGCTAAGAACCCTAGTTCTTCCACAAAACCTCCAATCTCTCTCCCGGAACCTAAGTTCCAAAATAAATCTTCAGACCAAATCTGACAGATTTACACACTAGTATTTGAATCTCGCAACTGCATTTTACAAACATTTTCGGTCAAAGCATATTTGACACTTTAAACACTTCCTTCTGCGTATTACATTTTTGCTCCGTTAACCGATGCATACCTTCATGAACCTCGCATGGATATATAAAAATTAAGAAATAACAATTTTTTAACACAGCTACGTACGGATTTGACTTGAATAGCATTGTTGATGGAGCCAGTTTCTGCTTAGTTTTGGTTGTGTCCACAATAACTTTAAAAATAAACTTTTATAATACAGGAAACAAATTTGACGCAATAAGTACATCTACGTTAATAAAGTCGGCCCCATCGAATGGTTGGAAATGAAACAAAGCAGGACAATCAAACGGCAGGAATATGATGTCGAGCCACTTTTAGTTTCGTCTGCGGCTGATAGTTGAAAATCGATTTTGAACAATCGTCAAAGTAAATATTGAAACTAGTTGTTATACATCCATCCAAAGGAATGTAAATGCGTATTATTTGTGTTGTATTTGTAGTTGAACGAGCCGGCTAATAAACTTTTGTAAATTTTTATGAACTTTTTGAAATCATAGCGCAATATGTTTTGCCACATCGTAGTTGGTTACGCGGATAAGTGGCGTGAGATTTGCTGAACCACCCACGTGCAATTGCCTAACCGACTTTCCTTTTCATTCTGCTGTTGTCATTCCCTTTTGTAAAACTCTCTCTATTTCTTTCTGTTATCCCTGTGCATGATGCCTTTAACCCAATTGGTTCATCTGAAAGTGTAGATAGAGCATATTTGTAATTATTACTCTTGTAGACCCCGAAAGTAAATGTCCTCGACATAAACTCCCGATTAACTGTTTGCCCTGAAAATAAACCTACATTTTATAACGTTTAATACAAAATATCTAATTATCCGTGTTTTTCTTTATTCCCCCAATTATTTTCAGTTTCTCTGACTAACTTTGACCCCCAACAGTAGTGATTGCAAATATGTAATTTTCACTTAAAGTAGATCATTGCGCTAAATACTTACACAAAAAATAAGTTTTTCTTTCCAAATTTTATTCTAAGCAGTCTATTATTCTTATTCGTGATAAAATATTATACCAAAAAGATTTGGAAGCGAATGTAACATTATTTTCTATAAGCATTTTGTATAAGCCAGCAAGTCTACGTCTCACGTATTGACGACAGATACCGGTAGTTACAACCACTCAATGTACAGACTGATCATCAATCAGAAGATTTCAAATCACCGAAAATTGTGAAAATGTATTCTCATTCGCAGCGAAAATTGTATGGCTAAAATGATTTTCATACAGTCTAGTCCGACTTGTAAGTGTAAAATGATAAAAAAAAAGATTTTCTACCGTCAGATATATTCATCATACATCAACACGTGTTTAGAAAACCGATTGGGTAATGTCATGGATACCAGATTATTATCAAATCTTTACCTTGAATGTATTCAAACAGTATGGTATCACTATGGACTATAGAGTCTAAGTGAATCTGTCTATTCAGACTACCACACTGACCTAATCTAAGTATATAAAATAACTGAGTTTTTCAATAATTGAAAATTCAAATTTTCTTTTACTGCATGCTTAATATAATTTTCGGCGCTTCATTTACTCACCCGTATTAATGAATTCATATGAATGACCAAAAATTGTATTATCCTCATTAAAGTGACTGTTCGCCGTCAATACGAAAAATGTCAAAAAATTGTCAAATAAATGTTCCCGCTCTGCTTGTTTTAAAGCTGATTCTGTGCTGTAAACGTTACCCAGAGATTGACCCGTGTGAGTGACTGAGATATTGATGTGGTACAAATTGTTTCGCCTTAGGATGACGGTTAATGCTATATTCGTCGGATCTATGTTGTTAATGATAGCCAACAGAACTTGTATGAGATCCTCTCTCACCACCGGCAGCGGATCGTGATTGCAGGATGTGGTGTCTGCTGAGTTATTTGGCAGGTAAGTGTTTGAGGTTTTTTCAGACGAGGAAGAAAGTTGCTGCATATTTTGACTACTATCATTTCCAGCATATTTTCTACTTAGATTGTGGGGTTTGATGATTGTACAAAATTCTGATCTTCTAAATTTATTATCTTCGAATGGTGTTTGGCCATCACGCGTGGAAAGACATACTTGTGCCTTTCTTTCATAGTTTTGTAGCTGTGAATTGCGGGTATCCCAGCATTTTTGTAAATTTTTATCTCTACACCTTCTGCTATAGGCAGAACAGGGCAAGATATTATCGTATAATATTGGTGAATTCCTAAGCTTTGGTACTTCTGTATCCTCGCAATAGCACGTTTTGGAACAATGAGGAGCAAAGTCCAGAGTTTCACATAAATGAATTTGGTTTGAAGGTGGGATTTCAGGTTTTCGGTTACTATATCTGCATCCGGTGGAATGAGCCTTCGCTCTACTAACATCAGAAGTGTGGCCTGCTTCATTTGGAGTACAGATTTGTATATTGTGAGGTCCACATTCTAAAATTTGAGGATATTGGTCTAGATCAGAGCCACTTGATAACGATAACGATGTCTGTGAGGAAAAATGTGCTATGCTTTTTGTATCGTTATCTAACTTTGCGCAGGGTACACAATCCGTTCGAAGTCTTGTGCTAGAAGATCTGCTAATACATTCATCTTCAGATAATAAACTATCAATCCCATAATCAATGGTTTTACGGAAGTCTGAATCATTTCGTTGTATTCCTTTGTATTTTGGGATTTGAGACTTACAATAACCTCGAGTACTGCACTCTGCGTACTTCTTGAAATTACAAGTACATGTGTGATGTGTTTCTTTCCTGCTTTGCATCATAGGTGATCTTTTATCTTCATTCTGCTGGAAATGAGATTTATTTTCTTGGATTTTTACGTCCGATTGTTGTGGTCGCAAACAGTTGAATTTTAGCTGGGACAAAAGGCCATGCATTTCATTTAAATGCTCCGAGATTAAACTAAATTTCTCTACATCTTGCGGACGAACCATTAGTTCTCTTATGTGATTTAATTCTGAATGCATTTGCTTGACCTGTTCTTCCAATTCCTCAATACGATCACATTTCATATCTCCATTACGAATCTTCGGCAATGTTTTCTGAGACTCTAAGTGAGTTTTAGACAATGTTAAACGATTTGTTTCTTCTTTGTCAGATGCTTTGAATTTACTTTTGTGGAGTCGTTCAGATTTTTGCCTACATTTGAAAATGTATATGAAAATTTTGGTTAAAAGTGCAGATTAATAGAATTCCACCATTACACTTACGTTGGTATATCAGTTTCTTTTATGAATCTCCCATATTTCTTTACCTCTTTGAATGGTTTCGGCTTAGTCTTCCTTTTCTGCACAAATTCCACACATCCACCACATTGACGCGGTATGTCTGTTAAGGAAACTGTTGTTCTTAAATCTAGTCTTTGAGGATCGCTTGAGGTTTCACTACATTCTGGTTGTTCTTCAATGTGCTCAAGCTGCTGAAGTTTTAACGAGCGATTTAAGTCTGTAAATACAGAAAATTTCATTTATTATAACTTTGAATTTACTTAGGAAATTCAAAAGCGAAGGGCAGCAAATCGTATTCCTTGGGTTAGATTAAACTTCCAAAAGCAGTAAAATAAGACTAATAACTCATGACTTTGATGCTATCTCTGTATACATTCTTTGGAATTAGATCAATATCCAGAGTACTCATTTAATCAAACATGAGTAAGCCACGCACATCGTTGTGGTAAATGAAAAATGATCGCTTACGCATTACCCATGAGGATAACAACCTATGACTGGATGCCCTATTTCCATTTGCGATTACAGGATCTATTTTTGAGATTGGGCGATATTTCTGATTTGTCATTCCTTGAAACAAAATGAGCACTTGCCACCAAAGAAGAATGATTTCAATGAATTGATCTTGATGACCGAAGTATAGCATGGCGCGACATCTTACTGGAACCGGAAAATTCACATGCGGTTACATCGGTTAGCGAGCCATGACGCTAATCTTCATTATTGATGACAATTCGATTCAATAACTCGTCCTTGAAGAAATATGCCCTACCCACATACTTCGCAGAAACACAATACATAGTCCTGCCATATGTTCTGTTACACAATTTCCAGCGCTTATCGTTCAAAACTTCTTGCGTTAACTTTTTTTCAGAACACATGCACTGATTAGTGAAGAATACTAGTCAGTTTGGTTTCAGTTTGCAATCTATTAACATGGAGTGGGGCGTTAAAGAGAATCGAGTCGGCGTAATAGCGTTGCATAAGTGCGGAAAGAGTGCTGGCCAAATTTTCGAGTTGCTAAAACCACTCGGAATATCAAGAATGTTCGTTTATCGTGCTATTGCTTGCTTCGGCGAATTGTCTGGAGTAGAAGACAGGCCAAAAAGTGGTCGCCCGCGCGTTGTCCGTACGAGTGCGGTAGTAAAGGCAGTGCGTGAAAGAATTCGGAGAAATCCCCTTAGAAAGCAGAAAATCATGTCCAAGGAATTGGATATATCAACCAGATCTATGTCTAGGCTGATTCGGGATGATCTGCATATGAAAGCTTATCGTCAGTCAGTCAGAGAGAGCGTTGAAAATTCAATATATTTTCTGATCATATGTGTTTCATGAGTTTTTAAATCAATTGTGTGTATTTGCCTGCCTGGCTGATAAACAAGGTAATTCTCATACATTTTGGTGAAAAATCTTTGCAAATCGAAGACGGCGATTTTATACGGCTACATCAACCCAACTTCCAGGCATCTCCTATATAAGTTGACTGTTTTTCTGAAACTTAGTTTTACCACGCAATTTTTTGCTCATAATCTGTTCATTGCATTAATTTACAACACTTTTCAATATTTGCAAAAATCTATTGAATAACCTCTTCTGGTATCTCCTGTACAAATTACAGGTTTAATCCATGTATTCTTAGGTCCACATCTTTCAGTTTGTTACATTAATTGTAGTTTATACGTTCAGTGATTGCCCAGAGTAAAAATCGAGTGCTTTGCCACACCCCTTCTGGTATCTACCATACAAATTGAAAGATTTTCCGAAATTCACTCATTTCGCTGTAATTTCTGATTCATAGGTTGCCGCAGGCAAGGATTTTGCTTTTAGTTAGCGGCAACTCGCTATCAAATTTAAGGAAAATTACCCAAGTAGCCGCGGTCATTTTGGTACCTCCCATACAGTTGCACAAAGTTCAATGTAATTTGGCACGCATCCGGCTTTTAGCGAATTAAATTTCACGGAAGAAAATCGACCGCATTGTGCAGTCTCTTCGGTAATACTCAAAGTTGTTATCAGGCGTTACTCTTTCTTCTTCCTAAGCGGAAGAAGAAGTTCAGTAAACTAGAATTTATACGGAGTACTCGTATCCGTTGATAATGACCTGTATTTTTACCATGCCCCTTACAGGAAACCGTACATTTTTGTAGCAACGGAAAAGAATGTTCTGTGAAGATATAGCTAAATAGGTTGCTAATACATTGCAAATAGGTTGGTAATAGGTTGCAATTCACCTGACTGAAATTATATTTTATAGGAAAATAAATGTAAATCGTCATGAATTATGCATCGGAGACCGGTTATTGGGACAGCTAACGACGTGGGTCGAAGTCAACACAATGTTTTTAGCGCGTTTCAGTACAATCCAATATCATAACGACATTTTCAATAAACCACGTCTGGTGCAATTTATTTGACATTGACGAGTTCACTGCTTATTGAAGACGAAAACGTAACGGTATTTTTCGAGGGAGTTCTATTAGGAGTCAACAAATTGGGAAATTTGTTATTAAATGTGCAACAGAACAATTTCAGTGAGTTCAGATGTTGTCTTTCTTCGAATGTGATATCGATCGACTTGGCAATGAATTTCCACATATCATATGCAGGTGGCCTTTGCTGCTTTTCGATAACGGTATGCAGTGAGTCAAAATCTTGTTACAAAATAGGGTATCATCTAATATCACAAAGTTCACACTTCGAGCGAACGCTTTTTTTTGTTTGCATACAAACACTTCGGAGGATTTTCGGATTCGAATTCGAACGATTTGGAAATTCCAATCCCACAGTAGAACAGCCTTATAAAGTTGGGCATCAAAAAATTTCGATAATGTTGAATAAAATCGATTCTGCCAATAAAATCTTTGTCGAATGTAGATATCCTAAATACTCTTTAGTGAATAATATCTAAAATAGCCTTAATTTATTCATTTCCTGCTGGCAAACAGCTCTATTTGTGGACGATTAATTACATTCCCAATTTCCAAAATGAAGTCTGTAGAGCTTCCTTATAAATGGCAATTAAAATGGAAAAAAATTATAAAAAAACATAAATAAATCGAGATTTATAATAAATACTATATATGTATATTTTTTTAAATATATGTTCCAAAAGTTGAACAAATTTACATTACAGGACATTGAGAAATTCTCTGTCTTCAATTTTCATATGTTCTTAAGGCGTTTTTTATACCTTTACCCGAAGGTGTAACAAGTATCGTTTGACCAAATACGTTTGATGACTTTCTAGGTCGATTTACTGACAGCCGGCACCATAACTATCGTAAATTGTCTTACATTTTGTGAAATCGTAGCCGGGAATTGTCCACGCTCACTCTGAATTAACATATACAATCTTTGAGTAATATCAAATATTTAAAAAAGTATTCATAAAAAACCGCGAACAATTTTATATCGCATTAATTATATACTATTTTTGTATTTTTTCACGGTTCACAAAGCAAATATCTTGCAATTTTCCAAAAAGCTCGACGTCCGAAAAATGACCTCCAATATTACAGGTATTATGATAACATATCCCAATTCTCAGTGGATTAAAATAAAATGAACTTTTTAGTTAAGAGTATATATGTAATCATATTATAAGCGCAAATTAATTTTACAATAAATCTCTAAGATAATAGCGTTATTCAATTTTCCGTGAAGAACGTTCTACATAACACTTAGTACATTACAAATAATTCTACCAATACTAATTTCTCACATAAAATCCATTCACAAGAGTATTGGCTTATTCTTATACACTATATGACTTATTACTTTGCGTACAAAATACACTCGATTGAAATATATTAAAATTTAACAATGGTATCAACTTAGAGACATATTGTCAACAATTAAAACATTTTCGAATGAAAATAATCGGGATGATTAGATAAAAAAAAATAATAATAGTAATAGATGAATCACTTCTAAGATATGACGAAATTATTAAAAAAAATATATTATACATATAATATACTTAATAATAGTGAATTACTACTACTACTTCATACATTACTACCTATTATTACGTACACAAACTATTATTACTGGTGGAAACTATATAATCACTCAAAAGAATTACTACACAATTCCAGATAAAAATTTGTGCTTAAACATTTCCGAATGAAAATGATGGATATGGTGATCGAAATTACTGGAAAAAATATTATACATATAATGGATTCAATAATAATAACTTGCTACTACTTCTTATATTACTACCTATTATTGCTTACATACTATTATTACTAGTCGAAACTATACCTATATAATCACTGAAAAGAATTATTACACAATTCCAGATGAGAATTAGTGCTCAAAACATTTCCGAATGAAAGTGATGGATATGGTGATCGCAATTATAAGAAGAAAAAAAAACATTACACATATAATGGATTCAATAATAATAACTTGCTACTACTACTTCTTACATTACTACCTATTATTACTTACATACTATTGTTAATAGTCGAAACTATATAATCACTGAAAAGAATTATTACACAATTCCAGATGAGAATTAGTGCTTAAAACATTTCCGAATGAAAGTGATGGATATGGTGATCGCAATTATTAGA
>JAHXMU010000724.1:0-19737 GCA_019455685.1 Philornis downsi | reverse complement strand
AGTTATGGCGTTGCCAGATGGGTCCGTCGAATATGGGCAACCCTGTACTGATTGGCTGGCACCAAAACTATCGTAAATCGTCTAATATTTTGTGAAATCGTAGCCGGGAATTACCCATACCCGCTCCGAATTTACAATTTTTGAGTAACATAAAATGTTTTAGAAAGTATTCATAGAAAATCGCAAAATATCGCATGAATTTTATTAACATTTTATTTTTGCGTGCGGTAGATGGTTGGGTGGGGGAATAAATGATGAGTAAAAATGTCATTTTGTTGAATAGAGACGAGTCAAATATTTGTATTTGTTTGAAAGAATATAAATGTTAGGTTAGTCCTTAGTGAATATGCAAATCATTAAAATCGAAATTATCATTTATATTATGGGTAATTCACTTCTATTTACCCCATACTATCTACATACATATATATATTAATTAGTATTTATTAATCAAATTATGTGAAATAAGATGAACTTTTGTAGGCGTCATTATTATTATTTTTTATTATTATATTTTATTTATTATTATTACACGATAAGCAATGGAAAATGTTTTATACAATACAATATCTTAGAAAAGAATACATCTTAAAGTTAACGTAGTATGCAGATTACAATAACATGCATCATTTTTGGTTATTTTTCTATTGTTAAACAATCCTTCCTCTTAGGTGGCGACTGGAATAGACATCCTTATCTAATATACGCCGTCCGTAGAATATAATTCCAAGAGCTTCGATCTTCTGTCTTTCTCCTCCAATTCGTCACACCAAGTTTCGAGAGCACTTCAAAATCCTAGTTTATCCAACAGAGTTTGGTCGCCCTCTTCTGTGCCGCCCATCGAGTTCGTTGTCTAAAATTTTCCCTGCCGGGGCATTTGGGTCCATCCGCACAACTGGGTGTTGTTTGTTCACGTTTGTCCAACGCTAACAATCCTTAAATTAGCATTATTTCTGTTATTCCGCTTCACTGAGCCAACGGGCGGTAAAGATACTTTAAACTGAAACAAAAATAAATATACGAGCATACAATTAATTTGCTCATAATTGAGTATTTTTTTTTTTTTTTTGAAATTATGTAATATTTACCCCAGCAGCTTCACTTATTGGAAATTGAACCGTCTTGCATAGACTCAACTATGCTTTGCAATAAATTACGATGTTCTGATTTACGAAGAACTACCGCCTGACAAGTGGCCGTGCCCTTTCGTAACTAGGCAACAGTGTTTGGATTTAAATTGTCCGATACACAGCAAGTTTGTGTTATATTTTAAATTGAATAGCAAACAAAACCATCACCAATAATGTACTGGACAAAAAGCCAGGACGTTTGCTTAATATCAACATTATCATTGGGATCGCTGAAGACCTGAAAAAATGACAAAAAATTGATTATGAATATGTTGCTCATTACTATAACTAGTATTAACTGCTTTAGCGATAATATAAGTAATATTTCAGAGATTTTAAAACTTGACTAAAACTACTCTGTGAATTCCACTTTTTATATACAAAATATTTACATACCTGCTGATAACATCGCCCCTTTAACATGGCCAATAGTTTATTTATTAAATGGTCGCACTCTGACCACTTTTTGGTCTCCATCATCGTGAATTGTTAGTGAAATACATCATGGACAACTGTGTCTTCGCCTCTAGTAAAGACATTTTTGGGACTCTTTCTCATTATCTGGCTTTATTTCATTGAATTTTGTTGATATGCAGTATCTGCAGTTAGAGGCAACCGAAATCCGCGCCTCGATAATGACATTATTCCGTTTAATGCGTACACTTGGCTGAGATCTTCGTTTAGCAGTATTAACGAGTGTACTATATAGTATATAAATCTGCCGCTGGTTGTCCTTCATCTATTTCGACGACAAACCAGAAAAAACGCCAAATTTGCGTAGAACCTTTTGATATTACGCTATATCCCATAACAGTGCAACACTTAAAACCGGGCGGAGTTGAAGTGTTCAGTGTATGCGACGTATTTATACGCCCACATGAATGGCAAATTTGTGTACAATATTCAGTTTTGTTACTTGATGACATGCCTCCGCGAGGAGTTGAAAAATTAAATACTACTTTCCATTTGACCGATTGTTTGAGACTGAAATATTTTTGCTGCCGTTTATGAGGTGTGATCAAAAAATTACCGTTATTTTTAATTTTTTTCAAAAAGTATTTATTTATTCATCAATTTCTACTTTATTTCCTTTAAAGTAGTCCCCCTCAGATACAATACACTTGTGCCAGCGTTTCTTCTAATCCTTGAAACACTCCTAAAACGCGCTTTTTGGTATCGCCAACAGCTCCTATTTCGATTTTTCTTTTATCTCCTCAATCGCAGCAAAACGCTTTCCTTTCATCGGTGTCTTCAGTTTTAGGAAGAGAAAAAAGTCAGCGGGTGCCAAATCCGGTGAATACGGTGGTTGAGGCATGCTTGCGGTTTTGTTTTTGGCCAAAAACTCACGCACAGGCATCGATGTGTGAGCTGGTGCGTTATTATGGCGCAATATCCTTTATTGGGTTTTCCACAATTCTGTGCGTTTCTGACGAATTGCTTCGTTCAAACGGCGCATAACTTCAAGGTAGTATTCCTTATTGACTGTACGGCCTTGTGGCAAGAATTCATGATGCACCACTCCATTGCAATCGAAGAAAACAGTGAGCAAAACCTTCACATTTGACCGAACTTGACGTGCTCGAGCGACCAGGACGAGCATCGTCATTGACATCTTCTCGGCCTTCCTTAAACCGGTTATACAACAATTGAAAATGTGTTTTGCTCATAGTAGACTCGCCAAACGTCACAGACAACATTTCAAATGTCCTTTCACATTTAATTTCATTTTTTACACAAAAGTTAATACAGTATCTTTGATCCATTTTTTCGAATAGTAAAAAAAATCAAAGAGCACACCAAAACACGACTAACCTTTTTATCTGTCAAAAACAAACTGGCAATCCAAAACGGTTGATATTGCCAGCGTATACGAATGTAACAGACATGTGTACCAACATAGCAGAAAAAAATGCGAAAATCGAGCATACGTAACTCTGGAAATTTGGGAAAAAAACCGTTTTTTTATCACACCTCGCATATACCCCGCGTACGATTCCTTGTGAGTTTTGTACTTAAGCGATCGGATCATATTTTACTTACGTACCTGCAAGAGTCCTTTTGATCCGTTTCATACTTTTATTGTACTTATAAATATTTTTCGGTTTATGACCACACTCAAACAAAACTAAAACAAAAAATCGATTGGTAGTTAGGTAGCACATGCACGAGTATTACAAACTCTTAAACATTTAAAAATTGGTCGATTGTTAGTATATGGATTGTGTTTTGGGGTGGGGGCGAATAAAATAATTATCCAAACCGGGTTGATTTAAATAAATAAAAACAAAATTAGATTTTTTGTTTTTATATAAATTATTATTGACTTCGGGGGTATATTTTACCTTCGGGTTAGCTTGACGTCTTGATTACAAGTGACCTATATCTTTTTATTTCAATCTCTTTTCGTTTCTTCGTTAATTCTTAGGGTTGCACTTAAGGGTAATAATTCATTTAAATACTTATTACTATTAGGGCGCCCAGCTAGACATACCGCCCCCCCTTGCAAGGAGTGCAATATAGAGACTAGCGGAAGCTAGACTGGGATCGAGAAATTAATATAAAAAAAAGCAATCATTTTCGGACGAGAATTCAGTATTTTATATAATTCAACAAAAGGACTGAACAATAACAAATAAAACAGTACATTAATGACGAGCATGAACATGTATAACGATGGTCGAAGCAGAGGACCCTGTCGAAGGCTGGTGTTGGCAGGAACACTGGTGGTGGCCTTGGTTGTGGCCACTTCACATCTATGTTTCTGCTTTCGACCTCGCGATTATCACTATTGAATTGTGTTCATGCACTTTTTCTTTATTATTGTTCGTAAACAATATCACAACAAAAATCACACAACTTACCTCTGGGTTTTGGTTGCTGTGATGATGTTTATTATTGGGATGAAATCGGGGGCAGGGGAAAATGCCAAACAGATCTTCGTATTTAAAAGAGAATTGTTTGGATAATTATTTACTCTTTTGCGGGTGGCTCAGGTATCCGGCTCGAAGGACCAAATTGTTTGGATGTAGGGGCGAATAAAATAATTATCCAAACCGGGTTGATTGAAATAAAAACAAAATTAGATTTTTCGTTTTTATATAAATTATTATTGACTTCGGGGGTATATTTTACCTTCGGGTTAGCTTGACGTCTTGATTACAAGTGACGTATATCTTATTATTTCAATCTCTTTTCGTTACTTCGTTATAATTCTTAGGATTGCACTTAAGGGTAACAATTCATTTAAATACTTATTACTATTAGGGCGCCCAGCTGGACGGTTTGAGTTTACATTATAGTTCGCAACTTTAACGGTAAGTTCATGTATGAGAATTCCCAAGCCAATGGAAATTGCATTAAGATCTCAACTTACCATGGAAACAGACGACATTAAAACAGTTAGATATTGAAATGTGATTTACAAGAATCTAAAGGCAAATGTGGAAAGGACAACATTCTATTCATTGTACATCGTACAGTATTATCGTGACGTAAGCATACCTCAAAGATGTTAGAGAAAATTACAGCTGTTTTTATATTCTTTGAAACATTTTGTAAATGTGTTGGAAATATCTAAGAGGAAAGTATATGTGTGATCGAGTGTGTAGGCATAAAAATTGTGATAGGAAAGGGAAACACATAATGAATTTCAAAAATTTACCTGTTGCAATATCGTATTCTCATAAAATTTAAGAATAATTCTTTTTTTTTTGTAGTGGAATCTGTAAGGGACCAACAAGTTGAAAGAAAATTACAATATTTCATAATGGGTACTTTTGAACAAGTTAAAATGTTTTTCTTCTTATTTAGTATAGAAATTTCAATAGGACAATTCATCTTTCCGAAATTCGGAAGGATTGTCGACATATTTCTTTTTAAATTCGCACCAGAGTACTGATTTTGTTCTACATTATTTGGCAAATCACCTTATTAAAATAAACAGAAGCACAGCGCTCAGTTCAACATTTTAATATAAGATTCAACATTAATTCAAAGGAACTGAGACAGGGCTTTGAAACTTAGTATTTATGTGAATAAACTAACAGACATGAAAATCAGTGCAGAAATTTTGCTCTCATGGACTGATTTACCTGACCTTCACCCAAAATCCTTTGAAGCTGGTGCACAAGAAATCGGAATGCCAAAAGGAACAAGTATTTAATTATTAGACTCACCGTGATCGCAAAAATACGTTGTCTAGTTAAAAAATTATTGCAATTTCAATAGAGACCACATACCTTTAAAACGTACGTACATAGGCTCTGTGGCACACGAACTAGCAAATATAGTCAAATAATAATAAACAAACAATAATATTGATTTCAAAACCGCCGATCTGGCAAGGCTGTCAGCTAATAAATGCTCTTTCATACCACCAAACGCACCAACTATGGGAGGTTTGTGGAAAACTGGGTGAAATCATTCAAGTACCATTTTAAAAAAATCGCACTAAACCACAAAGGAGGAATTCGCGACACTTTTGACAAGAATTGAATTGACCAACGATCTTTGACACCGGGTCATTTTCTACGGGAGCGCCGGAAACTCCATCATTCTCAGATAGGTGCGGGAAACTGAAATCCCTTTAACATCATTTTGTCCGTCGATTGAAAAATGAGTACCTCAAAGCGTTACATAGACGTTACAAATGGCAGTATCCGAAGAGAAAATCGGCCAATTAGTTGTTGGCAAGGATGATTTGGTTCCGCCCTACGAGTGGAGACTTAGGAGGATAAAAAAGTCTATCAAGGGCAAGACGAGTTTATCCGAGTTGCGGATATTCTAACTAATTCGGGAATAATAACCAGAGCGGTAACTAAATTGTGCTTACTTCCTGTCAATTTTCCTTCTTAGGACACCATGTGTAATCTCATTTCCCTTAAGTTTTAACACCTTCACTCACTCCATCTTTACACAAAAGACTTAGTCAAATTGAATTGCATTTAATTAAATTGTATCGTTTCGAATTAAAATTGCATTATATCAAATTACACCGAATTAAGTTCACATTGAATTTCTTGTATCAAACAATTTATAAATATTGTAAATTGTAAAAATTAACTATTTATTTGCTTGTGTAAAGACTCCTTCAAACAACCATGTAACTATAAAAACCCCTATTTTTGTTATGCCCATATGGCAACACAGTGAGGCACGGACGTCTCATGGTTAAAATTAGCGATATACTTGCGCTCTTTTCGCCAGCCGCCAGCCATTCCACTTCGCCAGCCGACATACGAATAAAACCCAAACAATGTAAGTTAATCATTATCTTTTCATCTCCTCCAGTACGAAACCCTCTTGTAAGAATACACATCTCGCCAAGAAGATCCAATTTTCTCTCGAGGAACCTAAGTTCCAAATTAAATCTTCAGACCAAATCTGACAGATTTCCACCCTAGCATTTGCATTTTACATGTAGCAAATGCTAATTTTTAACATTGGGATTGTTCAGTATCCGATGTAATTTCAGATTTGGAAATTGAACAGCTGGAAAGTATTGAATATTGGTTTCTCTTTGAACCGACGACGCTCCCGCAAGTTACCAACATGGAATTCTAGAAAGTTGTTTTTTGAATTTACTTTTTCGAAATATCCATTGCAAAATAAAGCTGACACTATCATTAGGCGGTGTACATTAGAATTCCCTGGTCCGAAATTCCCGGAAATTTTTTATTGCTGATAAGCGTCGGATAATCATCTGAAAGTGTACGATATCAAATGATTCAGAAATGTACGGAATTTTTAAGAATTGTAAAATTCGTGGAAGACTTAAAAAAAAGTGAAAGAAATGGTTTCAATGATTCAAAGATTACAAAAATCCTATAACATTTTTAATTAAAAATATTTTTTAGCGAAATTTTGCTTTTATGGAGAAATTTCGGTAGTGAGCGAGTTAATATATGCAGTCTAGACAAATAGTCATAAACACATTACTGATAATATTCATGTTAGTCCTTAATGGAGAAAGAACATAGTTTAAGATTAGACTTAAACTAAGATATCATTAAGAAATATTTTCCATAAATAGATAATAAGTAAACCATTTGGGTTCAGTTTTAGGAAATATATTGAATAAAGAACAGCACGTTGTTTGCTGCGAAAAAAAAATTTATATTTTTTCACTCCTTCTTAAAGAAAAGAAGTTCTAACTAGCGCTAAACTGAAAGAAAAATTGAAGATTTATTACTAAAAATCTCATATTTTCCAAAAAACTTTAAAAAATTTCCAAAAATTTGATTTTTAGTTATTTTATAGCATTTGCTCTAGTAAAAGGCAGTCAAAAAATTCTCTTCGCAGAATTATTCAAAACACATCAGGCCATAAGAGCCAGTTTTCCTTTTTTCGATAAAAGTGGTGTTTAATTTTCACTGGTTTGTTTTTTGTTTATTTGAAAATAAAAGTTGTTTTGTTTTATATGTTCTTTAGTTTTTAGTACAAATAAATTTATTTTTCCCTGGTTGTATGACACTTTGTTCATGTACTTTGTCACAACGCATGGAGGATCGACTGCCGAATTTGAAAAGCACAACTAGACTGATTCTCTTATTCCCGCTGCTCATTCCTTGTAAGCTCCGATTAGCTGGAAGACGCACAAAAGGGAATAGAAAGAAAAACATAATATGCATAGGTATTCATGTGCAAATTATATATGTACAAACCTATGCACATATGTATATAAATATTGGCGACCGTTAACATTCGTCAAGTTGGCGGACAGTACAGCACTGTCCAAAAATGTAGTGCTACTTTCAACAAGTGATGCGTTTCGGGAATCTATGGTTGAAAATTGATATTTCAATTAAAAATAAGTTCTGTTCGGTAGGCTCTGGCTCTCGTAAAAATTCAAATTTTGAAAAAGTTTTTACTTTATAACGTCCGTTATTAAGTTACGCTTCAAAAAAACCTAAATTACACAGATACAGATATTCTGCCAAAGGATTAAATTGAGGGAAAAAGAAGTAGAATTAGTAGGGGTATTGCTTGTGCTACAATATACCGGATAGAATGTGAGAGAAAGCTTTTGGCAAGAGATATTACAAGATAGTGACAAGAGATATTTCATATAAGAGAGTGACAAGAGATATTACTGATCGGCGGGTGTGGAATACAGATTCCGGTTAAAACTCTGACTTTTTTAGTTCGGGCTTAAACATTCCGACAATTATGAAATATTCGGCACAATGTATGATTCAATATTTACAAATTAATTATGAGATAAATAATTCAAAATCAATATATGCAATATATAAATGAATCAATAAATGGATAATTTAATTCCAAAACAAAAATTATATTAGGGAATTTTAATTATTAGAAATGAATTCAATTTGTACTCGTAATTCATGTTTATTGTAAAAAAAGTGAAAGATTTATGAAGTGATGTCGTGTTTACGATCTAGAGTTCACGTTCATAATTATAATTGCACCACTGGATGACGGCCCTTGGCCTATTGGTGCATTAATATTATTACCAGACGTCGACTGCTGCTGTCTCTGAATCTTCTTGGCCATTCTTTTTGTGTTGCGATGCAAGAGCGTATGTTGCTCTGATAAGCAAATTTTACACCTATCGCGGCTTCGACAGTATCTTAAACGGTGGAATGCGCTAAGCAGTATTTGAATTTGTGAACTATTTTGATTCGCTTTGAGGTTAGAAGGCGGGGGTAGTCTTCATGCATTATCTGCAATTCTTATGTTTAGTACCACGGTCGGATGTGGTAGTTCCAAGTTGGATTTTAAGTTTTTTGCCATCGATCAGCATAACTTATCGATTGTCGAAAGCAATCAGGCTCAACAGGGTCTAAAAGAGATGTACCTATAACCAAATGGCCAGGTGTTAGCGCACGTGAATCAGAAGGATTATTGCTCATTGGACTAAATGGGCGCGAGTTCAGACATGCTTCTTTACGAGTAAGCAGGGCATAGAACTCTTCCTAGGTAAAGGCTTGTAGATTACCAACTTTCTTTAGGCGAGTTTTAACTCTTTACCCCAACCTCCCATGTGGGGAGCATCGGGGGGAATGAAATGCCATTCAATAGATTAGAAGGTGTATTTTGATATTATCCGCTGGCGTATCTGATGTGATTCTAATGGAGAGTACATATATATTAGCTGCGTCGTTGTCAGAGTATATAGCACGGGGGGGCTCCTCGACGGGAAAGGAAGCGGGGGAATGCCTCAAGAAATGCTTGAGTGTAAATATCACTGGCGATCTCCAAATAGATTGATTTGGTCGCATAACACACAAAGATGAGTACATGCCCCTTTGTTAGCTTAATACCTCTTCCGACATAAGGCTGAACATCAAAAGGACTAGCGAAGTCGACCCTAGTCGCTGGTAAAGTAAGGACAATTTTGTTCTCTCTGGGGGTAAAGATGATTTATTTTGTGTTTTTGTATAACACAAAGTTTACGATTAAAAACTACAGATCGTATTAAAGTCTTTAATTTCGGTACCCAGAATTCCATGCACTTTAGTCTCAGCACAATGGAATTCGATCCACAAATTGAGTATTTATGCATAAACTTAAGGTATAGGTGGGCAAATTGAGAACCATAAGCGTTGGAGATTTTGATAGCCTGCCCTTAATACGTAAAAGGCCATCCGAATCAATGAATGAGTTCAGCAAATTATTTTTCCCCGGTAAAGGGAGATGCTGAGAATGAAGGAAATACTCTGAAAAAATTGTTTTTGGCATAAAATCGTGAGACGTGTCTTTACGTACTTTATTTCCAAGTGGTCTAATTCAAAGTTGGTGTAAGCTGATGTTCTTTTATGGGTTAGGAGGGTTGAATGGAAAGAAACGAAAGATGTAACATATAACTCTGATAGCATTGGGAAGGTCTGAAAACCGAGACAGTATATCATCACATACTTGTGTAAGTGAGTCTTAATTGGACTCGTTTCTTATTAGGTGCTGCAATATTCTGGCAGCGACGGTCATTGCGCTGGCTATTAACATTGCCAAGGTGGCCCTTTCCACTATAAATCAGTTTTACTGAGCTCAGTTATTCCGCGTGATGCCAAATTAGCAGGATTGTCATGCGAATCTACATGCGTACAATTGCTGTCGCCAACTTTTTCAATATTAAACTCCAGTCTGTTCACCACAAATGTTTTCCATTGACATGGAGGTTTTTGCAACCAAGCTAATACAATAGTCGAATCGGATCACAGAAGGAGAAAATGATTATCAATATTAAGTTGTGCTTGAATAGTGCTAACCAGTTTCACCATCAACTGGGCTCCACAGAGTTCTTTTTATGGGAGCGTTACAAACTTAATGGGAGCTACTTCTGATTTGGCGGTTATCTTTCCTCCTTGTGCTCTTCTGGTATTTTGTGGATGGTCAATGCATTCAAGGAAGTTGGTGTTGTTGAAGAATTCGTTAATTATTGTTGTATTGTACATGTTTTTTATACTAAGTATTCTCAGGCTTTTGTAGAGACTATTATTACGCGTAGTTTGTTGTATATTGTTGGTATTAAATTGATTCCTGCTATTGATGATTTCATTTGGTGAGCTGCTATGAGTACGTATCGTGTCACTTATATTCATATTAGATTTTATCCTCATCTTAAGTGTATGTTGATGGTTTTTGTGCAGTAATTTGAGCAGACTACTCTGTGTTTGTTGCAGCAGACGGCAAGACTTTGCTCTTCCCCAGGCAGTTATGCCGAGTCTTAAATATGACTCGGCTAATGAGAAATAAGCTTGTCTGCATACTTTATATGGAGAGCAATTGCTTAGGTGGTATAGGGCATATGCCGTCGTCCGTAGTTGCTTTTTTTTACATTCAACAAAATTTGTACATATACAGTGTAAAGTACAACTTAAAAACAAACAAAAAAAAATAATAAAAATAAACAATACACCGTATTTAAATGTTAAAGCGAACTTCCCGGTTTTTTCCACTATTTATTGAAACTTTCCTAAATGAATCTCTTGAATGGATGGATACAATCAAACATGAAGTCTGGCGATACGTTATCTTCCTGTGCAACAAAATATTCCAGCTAACAAAAGATTGTACGGCAGTATGACGGATTTCCCAGATCACTTCGGGATAGCACTCACGAAACATAAATACTAACAGCCTGTTTCTGTGTCTCGAGCGAAAATCCATACGAAAGAAAGCGAGTCACTCGAATTCAACTCAAATTGTGTTTCTCTATCTCGAAAACTTTCGTTCGCCTGCACTTACGGAAGTCAAATATCGATCTTTACGTGTTTGGAAATCAAATTATTGCCAGATGGAAAATTTTGTACTTTTGTTACCATTTACTCCAAACGTAGCAAAAATCGTACTAAATTTTTCGGGGATAAATAAGTGACAAAAGGAGAAAATAATAACAATAAACAATTTGAAAGTTTTCACAAATTTTGAAATTTGTAATTCCGTGTTCAAAAGTGTGCATCGCGTAATAATGGATTTATCAATCGGGGTACAGTTTTTGGAGGACAGCGACTACACTGAAGACAGTGTAAATTTGACTCGTAGGCGTTTGCAAGATATGCTTAAAATCGTAGATATGCCGAAAAGCCGGTAAGTACATATATACGCAAAAAAATTGCTGTGTTTAACGTTTTAAAATATTAGGTTCGTTCCCAATTTCCGAGTATCAAAAGAAGTGTTTAAAATAATGGTAACGAAAATGCATAAAATCCGCATAAAATCGTCAGGAGAGGAGGTAAAACATTTATACTACAAACCAAAAGGATTTTATAGTATAAATGCAATGGTGGTAAGTTTATTCATACATATGTATGTCTTGTAAACTTTTGGCTTAGGAAAGGCGTTCTCTTAATTCTTTTGTTACAATTATATTTTTGTAAGATGTTAAATTTCTTTTTTTTACATAAGATTTGTGATCACAAAGGCGTAATTATGTGCGTAGATGCAAGGCATCCTGGTGCCAACCATGATGCATTTATTTGGAAGCAGAGCATTGTGGATCAAATACTTAAAACTAGATTTGAAAATGGTCAACGAAATATATAGATTCTTGGTAAATTTCATTTGAAATAGAATATTAATTTTGTTTTATTATTTCTATTAACCCTTTTTATGAGATGTCGGTTACAATTTGGAATCATATCTGATGACACCATTCCGGAATCCGATGGACGCCGAAGAAAGGCGATACAACAAAAAACACACTAGTGCACGTAATGTTGTAAAGCGTTGCTTTAGCGTGCTAAAGAATAGATTCCGGTGCATCATTGAGTCTCGAGGTCTTCATTATGAATCAGACAAAGCTACAAAAATAATTAATGCGTGTTGTGCATCGCACAACATGTGCAAACTCCATAAATGTAGCGAACCAGAAATTGATATAGAAGAGAAAATAGATGAAGAAGAGGCTGAGAAGGAGATGTGGGGGCTGTAGCTATAAGACGAAACATCGCCATAAATCTATAAAAAATAACATTGCGCATTTTAGGAAATTCATAGAATGCATTTGTAAAATTTATGTAAGAAAAAAATAACTATTAATACTATTATTAAGGAATTTAATTTTTAGAATTTCTAATAATGTTTTCTAATTTTGTCGCTGTGTTGTCCTCTACAGCCTTCAAACTTTCCGCTTGAACTTCTGCAGCATCACCACTCCTCTCCGCTGCTTCACATTGGATTTCAGCGGCTGCACCCAGTCTTTTGGTTGCGTCCGACAGTTCTCGGTATATAGCCATATTCTGCTCTGACACTCGCAGCTGCCGGCGTATGAGAGCCAATTGACCGTCGACTCGGTTCTTCCGCTTTTTGGCCGACGAACATGAAGGCTGGTCATAACCGTGATATGACGGATTTTTCCTCTTTCGCTCACTGTTCTGGGGTCTCTGCGACTGCTGGTGTGGGTATACCTATACATCACTTTCTTGTTGCCTTGGTCCCTAGAGTCTCTAGGGACTGGAAACAGTCATCGAGTGGTTGAGTCATATAGGTCCTGCATTCGACCCCAAACACTCTGCCTTTAGGCGCTGCGGCTCTATATATTTTTTGTTTTGTCTTCACTCGACAACAAAATAGGAAGCGAGTGATTTTGACATTTGTGTTCGCAGAGTTGACAACTCGTTAGAGATAAAGAAACGCAATTTTGTATGAAAACGCTTACGTTATCGCTCGACTCGTCGTTCACATAAAAGTGGAGTTAGAGAAACGCAAATCGGGTTTCTTTCGCTTAGAATTCGAACGAAACCTGTCGTTCGAGATAAAACAATTCCCTGGTGAGTTTGAACGAACATCCATTTTGTGGTTAACGTGTCACACATAGGACACAGATTTCATACAGACTGATCCAATGCAAGTTCTATGTTCGTATTACATAGGTATGACGCAATGCGCGAGCTTAAGGTGGGAATACACGACATATTTTATATATCGCATGTCACTTTTACATACCAAAAAATTATGCATGCCGTGTGGCCCCTGTCAAACATGCCATATGCACCATGCATCATACAATACATATGGCAATTTTTAAAATAGAGCGTGTTCTATTTTTGTATGTAAACCGCATCGCCGTCAGCTGTTTTATTATAAACAACAAAGCGTCAAGTTTTCAACGACTACAGAAAAAAAAAAATAAATAAAATAATAATTTAAAATGAATAGACAAAACGCAAAAGTAAGTAATTTATTAACAATATGCCTATATAGGTAAATAAAAGTATTAATGATTGCTTTTAAATTCTGTTGCAGTTAGAGTGGTCTCAGGATGCTATTTTGAAGCTGACCAAATTGTGGCAAGAGAATGAGTGCTTGTATAATCCCAAGCACAAATTCTACCACAACAAGCATGCTCGGTATGATGTGCTAAACCAAATGGCCGACAGTTTGAAGGTGTTTAATCCTGCTATAGGACCTGCCGAAATAAAGGTAATTTATACATAATTTGATTTGCATATAATTTATTTACTTTTTGTATTGCTACAGACTAAAATGCAGAATTTGCGCGGGCAGTACACTCGTGAATTGGGAAAAATAAAAGAAGCGAGGAGTGGAGCAGGTGCCGATGAGGAATACCTAGCAGACGCTAGTTGTAACTACGACCTGTCCTTTTTGCACGATTTTGTGCAATTAAGGAAAGGGGGTTGTAATTTACATGTAAGTATTTATAAGAAAAATAAAGAACACAAAAATGATATGTTTATTCTTTTTTTTTTATTTGCAGGATGAACACACTCTTAGGGCCGAAGACTCTTCGGACTTGTCTGTGGAAATTGATGAAAGGTCTCCTGCGCAGTAACGCAAAAAGTATCGGGCTAGCAGTGACACGCCGCAGACAAGTCGCAGCATGACCGGAGAGGATTCAGCCCTGACGGCAGCAGCGTCTGCACTACAACAGCTAGCCTCCGAATCTCATTCCATTGCCAGAAGGCAATAAAAAATTTTGCGAGTACCTTCTGGCCGAACTGGATGACGCAGATAAGTCCGATAGGAATGAAATGATGGATAAAATTACGATGGTCATCCTCGAGCAAAAGAAAAAACGTAGATTGGCAGAAACAATTTTGAGAATTTTGGTGATTAAAAATTAATTTATAACCACATTTTTATAACCACATAATTTATAACCACATTATATCTTGCTTCAATGAAATAATAAAACACATTTGAAATGAATAAATAATTAAAATTTATTAATTTTTTATTATTATTATGATGAAATGGAACATTTTAATTGAAACGGTACACGTTATTATTTTAAAAATTAAATTTTTTAATTGCGTCATTTTGCCAAGGAACAGCACCTTCTGTATTAAAATATTCGGAATACGCATCCCGTACTTTCCTACCATCAACTCCAGAATGATCTTTGGAGACCAGTCAAAAAAACGTCGCTCCTCCAAGAACCACGTTCAATAGTTAAAGCTTTAGTGTTTTCCAAATCACACAATTTTTGATCAAAGCCATCTCGTGCCCGTATAAAATTATGCAGAGCAGCTAAAGTTATCTTCTCCACTTTTTCGATAGGCAGGTCCGATTGGAAGATTTTAAACTTATTAGCTAAAATGCCAAACGCGTTTTCAACTACTCGACGTGCACGGCTTAACCTGTAGTTAAAAATTTTGTTTACGTTTGTTGATCGCTCTCCATATGGCTTTAACATTTTCGAGGTTAACCGGAAAGCGTCATCAGCAACAACCACGAACGGAACTTTATTAGTACTGCCTGGTAGTTGAGTATCCATCCATTCGTCCAACGCAGGAACCGAAACGCCATTGAGCTGGAAAATTGGTGTCGTTAAAGAAATTAGCCGATTTAAAAAGAAGGGCCAATTCTGACTAATGGAGATATTTGACCGGGATACTTTGGCTTTCCACACTCTGACGGGTAAACCCTCTCCGGCTTTTATGGACTGTGATAAACCAATGAGAAATCAATTGGACCCTTTGAAAGCAGCCGATATTATACATTTCGTAATGGAGCATACAAATATGATAGCCAAAGGGGTCCGTCATGCCATCAAAACAAAGTGTGCAGATGAAAATAACATGTTCCGCCAGAGAGAAGAAACGGCTGAAAGCAACTTGAAAGCTAAATCATCAAGAAAATGAAAATGGGAATGAGAATGAAGATTAAGATGTAGACATACGGCAACGAAAGCAAACTAAAAATGGTATATTTGGTCAGGCAACTGTGGAAGATAAGACCAGTAACAATAAGTTGGCCATTTTGAGCGTTGATGATGTACCCAGTATATCGGAAAATGCATCGATAGCGAAACCTATCTATTTGCGTGAGGCTACATCAAGCGCTCTGGTTGGCAATATCGCAAAATTGGTCGAAAAGGACATGTTCCACATTGTTTCACTGCAGAGGGGAAACATTTCTGAAACCAAAATTCAATCATATGATGCCATTAGTTTTAGGAAAATAACGGAATTGTTGGACAAGGATTTCTGCACGTACCAAATGAAGCGCAGGGCCTGATAGTTTTAAAGAGGATTGACCTTAACAAGATTAAGGAAGCTATTCAGGAACATATTCAACCTCAACTTATGTTCAAAGTTGAAATACAGGCAGATGCAAGTTGAATGAAAACGAGGTGCATCCAATTTATAACTTGGGATATCTGCTTTACGGGAAAAAATCCCTTGAGGAGCCCATGGAAAGGGAGGGCCAGTACAATGTCAGAACTATCAGAAATACGGTCACACAAAATCTTACTGCAAACTACCCACGGTTTTCGTTGTCTGTGGAGACTTACATCTTCCGCGTGTAAGGTCAGGACACAGGCGGAAAAAAAGTGAAGTAACTGCGGCGGGAATCACACCGCAAACTACAGAGGATGCCCTGTATACAAATCGCTTAAAAAACGATCGAATGATAGAGTGCAGTTTCTTAGGAATTCAGCGGGCGTGGAAACACTACCGGTACTAAGTAAGGAGCCTCCATCAGTGGCACAGGCCTGTTCGGTAAATAAAATGAATTCGTTCCTTGAATCAATGAACGAAATTATGATAAGATGCAGTGATAATCCACAAACCACAATGCTGATTTTGGAGAAGTTGACATCATATATGCAAAAATTGAAAATTAATTAGCTGGCATTACATAAAAACGATGAAATATTTAAAACTGTGGCCACAGATGAAATAAAGACAGTATTTAATAAATTATAAAAGAAGAATAATACTAACCTCAAAATAATTTTATACAATGAACCAATAAGGATAAATTGCGAAGATGCACAAATGATATTAATTGTTAAATATCAAAATTCTACTCATGGACAAAACAACTTTAAAATTGAAATAACGATATATTGAAAAAAAACATGAAAAGCTGCTACCAAAACCAGAAAAGCTACTAAAACGGAAGTTGTTGAGAAATTTGCGGCTAACGTAGTTGGTTTGGTAGTCATTTGACCAAATGGGACCACAATTTCTAGGAATGCACCAACAGCCACCAATTGGTCCTTGCGAGGAGCAACTGTAGCACGTAAGGTTCTAATGGAGATATTTGACCGGGGTTCTTTGGCTTTCCACACTCTGACGGATAAATCAGCTCCGGCTGTTATGGACTGCGATAAACCAATGAATAATCAATTCGACCCTTTGAAAGTAGCTGATATTATACATTTTGTAATGGAGCCTACATATCTGACAGCCAAAGAGGTCCGTAATGCCATCACAACAAAATGTGCGGATGAAAATAAAATGTTACGCTAGAGAGAAGAAACAAATGAACGCAGCTCCAAAGCGAAAGCATCAAGAAAATAAAAATGAGAACAAAAATGAGAATGAGGAGGAAAAAAAACATCAACAAAAGAATTGCGCTAAAGTATTTGCCACTTCCACTCCCAAAACCAGAAAAACTACTAAAAAGGAAGTTGTTATGATGGTTTGGTGGTCATTAAAATGCACTGACAGCCATCAATTGGACCTATAAGATTCTATTGATCCTGTAAAGTTCCAATGGAGTTATTTGACCGGGATACTTTAGCTTTCCACACTCTGACGGGTGAATTCTTCCCGGCTTTTACAGACTGTGATAAACCTATGAGAAATTAATTGGACTCTTTCAAAGTAGCCGATATTATACATTTCGTACATACAAATTTGACAGCCGAAGGGGTCAGTTATGCCATCAGAACAAAGCGTGCATATGAAAATAACATGTTCCGCCAGAGAGAGAAGAAACGTCTAAAAGCAACTCGAAAACTAAATCCAAGAAAATGAAAATGGGAATGAGAATGAAGATTAAGATGAAGACTTACGGCAAAGTGAAGCGAAAATGGTGAAAACGGTGGCAAAGCCAGGACTGACATCCACGAAGGTTTTTGCCGGGGTTGGAAGAGAATGATTTACTATAAACTGCTCCCCTATAACCAAAACCTTACTATCCTGTACCTATACTGTCAACAATTGTACCATCTGAAGGAAGCATTCAGCCAGAAGCGGCCAGCGATAGAGCTCCGAGAGTTTGTAAAGTTCGTATATATCCAACTAATGGCTCGGACGTGGCACCAAGCGATTACCACCAGTTTCTGTCTATGGCAAATGATTTTGCTGGTGAAGATTGTGAAACTCGACTGTCTCAGATTTTTTAATTATGACGACGCCTTTTTCTATGAGGATGACATAATAAAATTGCATTTAAATGGTAAATTTGACGTAAATCGGATCATTTTAAAGCTTTTAATGTCATGCAAACATTACTGTTTTCTTTTCACTACACCCTGCACAACATATGAAATGTTCAATTATTCACATTTTGTTCAATTATTTATTTAAATTTCTCAGCTAATCTTTTAATCACAAGTCGTGTATAATATTAATAATGCAAATTTATTATTAATTTATTACTAATCGTAAATATTATTAATGCAAATTTTTTGTTAATCAATTAATTGACATTGGGTAATTAATTGAATTGGGTTTATGGGGTTAGCTAATGACCCATTGCTTTCCTCGGGCTTTATTCCGCAAGTTTTATTCCGAGTTTAAGAGTGTGGACATTTCAGTCTAATGCACTGCCTTACATCTACTTTCACCCAACATCTTTTACGTGGTTTGCCAGAAGCATCGTGATAAGTTGTTGAGTTCTGTTCATACTCGAATTAAAGCGCAATAAAAAAAAAAAAAAAACAAAATTATAACTTTATGAAGTTTTTTGCCTAGGAATTGTAGAAGGCCAACTGATTTTTGATAAACCGGCCAATTTATATTTGCGCTACGAAAAAGGGCGTGGCGATGCAGAACTAAATTTACTACAGGCTTGGTGCATGTTAAATTGTAATAAAATGAGTGCAACTGAACTAAAGATATAAATCTAGGAACATATGGATTATATTGGATAAATTGCAAGGGAGTTACTAGAAAAGACATGATTATCCAATTGGTTTTTTTTCGATTTTTTTAACTCAATTATAAAAATTTATGTAGATACCCTAGAAAAATTAAGGATTGCAGGGATAAGTAGTTTAATTTGTATTGGAGTCAAAGAAGCCGTATTACAATGCCGTTTATTTTCATTTTCAAAACATCAAATGAACTGAACTCAGAACTATTTCTAGAAAGCTATAAGGGAAATGAGATGAAGTCGGTCTCTTATATTAAATTAAATTTTTCTCACTATATACAGAGAATTATAAGTTAATACAGTGGACTAAAACTTTGGCTACTGCAACCTACTAATTAGAAGTTACAGAGAATATATTGCATTTCAGGAAATCGGTCGAATTGTATAGGAAAGTAAAACAATAAAATTTGTTTAGTTTTCCAGATTCTTCCGCGGCAAATACTCAACGTGCATCAAATTTGACTAAATTCAGTGCAACTAAAAAACATATGAAGTTAGGCTTTATAGGTTAAATCAGTTCTCTAGACGCTTCCTTACATACGTACGTATATATGTACCTATCTGCATCTTTTGAGTCGAAGGTACCTATATTATCAGTATATTTATAATAGCAAATAGGTTTTGTCAGTCTATCCCGAGTGTATTTTGGGATTTTAACAGTGAAAAAGAATATCTAACAAAAAAATTTTAAGTTGTTACAGAGAGCTTACTGTACAGGGTTGCCCATATTCGACGGACCCATGTTTTTAAAAAAAAATCAAAGAAAAAAATAAAAATTTGGCGGTTGGCA
>JAHXMU010000723.1:241626-263828 GCA_019455685.1 Philornis downsi | reverse complement strand
TATTTTGTGATTCTTTAAGAAAAAAAGACAACTAGATAGCATAAATAATTTCGAAACTATTTAAACTTAAAAAAAAGCCCCAGAAATTTCGGTGTTCTAAGTTTTCCTTGGGTGAAAAAAAGGTTAGCTCCGGCGACCTCCATGCTCTGATTGCAATAAAATGAAGGAAGGGAGTATATTATTGCGATTTATAGAAAAAAATCCTTATAATATTTTATACTGCTGAACAAAGTTATAAATTTTATGAAAAAAGTCACAAGAAATTACGCTACAAATTAAGCAAAGAAATAAAGACAAAACACGTATATCCTTCTTCTTTCCTTCTTCAACCAGGTGTTGCCGTCCAATCTGCTTTCAATTTGCAATTATTATTTTAATAATTATTTTATTTTAGGCAATCCTACTGAATATTTTTACAGAAAATAAGTCAGGCGGGTAGTGGGTGAAATGGTTATTTTTTCTGAGTAATATAGGCGATGGGCGCGGCCGATTTGGATGAAACTTTGCAAAATTTTTGTTTTCGTAGTACAGATGATCCATGCCAAGTTACAAAAATTTCTACCTAACAGAATAAAATTTATACGAAAATTTCATTTTGAGTTGTATGGGCGGTGGACGGTGGGCGGTGGGCGTGGCCGATTTAGATGGAACTTTCCAAAAATTTTGTTTTCGTAGTACAGATGATCCATGCCAAGTTACAAGAATTTCTACCTAACAGAAAAAAATGTATACGAAAATTTCATTTTTAGTTGTATGGGCGGTGGCCGATGGGCGTGGTCGATTTGGATGAAACTTTATATTTTTGCTACTCTACGTCATAAAACGCTCTATGCCGAATTTCAAGACTCTACCGCAACTCCTTATATGTATTGTACAAAAATGTATGAAGCAATCCCACTGTGCGAGCGTCAGCGCTTAAAGGAAGTTTTGTCGGTTTTTAAAGAGCCACTCGCTCCATTTGTTGCAATTTGTCAGTTTTAACGTTTAAACAATTAACTGCTACATGTGCGGTAATATCAGCAGCCAGCCAACAAACAACATTAGGGCAACTCGTAGCGTTTGCTGGTTGCAATGCATGCGTCGTATTGCATTGCGCATGTGCAACATGTGCCAACATAATTTGCATATTATGGGACACTTTTTTCTGTGCCTTTCAAGGGTTCAAATTTCAATTTTGTTACATCAACGGTGGCTGCTGCTGCTGCTGCTGATGACGATGTGTGGGTGGTATGATTATGACTTTTACTTGGTTACAGCAGTAAAGGAGACGTCATTTGTTAAGCTACCACAAAGTATTTTGCTTTCTGACATATTTACTGAACAATTAACTGGTATGTGCTCAGGCTCACATAGGGACATAAGTTAAAAGCTCACGTGTTGTTTTCCTTTCTTTTCGTCTGCCAAACAATGTTCACAAAATAGACTTTTGTGTATTTTAAGGATAAAAACACATTTAAGTTAAATGTTTAGAAAGAAACTGGGTCATTAGTGGGCCATTTTGTCATGTTATGAGGAAACAACTTTAAGAGTGGCGGTATAACTAAAGGGTGTCCCAACAAGAACGCAAGATTTAAATTTGAAATAAAACACAGATATTTAAAAAAAAATCGTCAAACTTTATTATATCGTAAAGTAGACAGAATGAGGTTATGTATGAAACAACACATCGGGCAGATGGCCGCCGCGGCTTTGCTGGCACACACGCGATCTTTTAATGAAATTTTCAATGACCGTTTTGCATAAATGCTGCGGTATTTCATTAATGCAGCGTCCAATTTCCTCTTTTAAGACTTGAGTCGTCGTCGGCTTATTCGTGTAAATCATCGACTTCAAAAAACCCCAAAGAAAAAAGTCTAATGGTGCTAAATCGCACGATCTAGGCAGCCAATTCTGGTCTCCAAAACGCGAAATAACACGACTGGGAAATGACTGATTGACAGCAATTGAATTGTTTCTCTGGCTGTATGACATGTGACGCCGTCTTGTTGAAACCACATGCCCTCCACATTCATTTCTTCAATTCTAGGCACGAAAAACCTGGTAATCATTTCACGATACCGAATACCATTGACTGTTTGCGCTTGACATGCCCCATTTTCATAAAAAAGGTCCAATGATTCCTCCAGCCCAAAATCCACACCACACAGTGGCACGTTGAGAATGCATTTGCTTCTCGTGAATCACTCGAGGATATTCCTCACCCCAAATGCGACAATTCTGCCTATTGACGAAGCCAGCAAGATGGAAATGGGCCTCGTCACTGAAGATGATTTTATCGGCAAAATCAGCATTTTCATGTTGTCTCTCCAATACCCAATTAAAGAACTCCCTTCGCTGTCCATAGGCAGCTGGCTTCAGTTCCTCAGTCAATTGAACTTTGTATGCATGCAGATGCCAATCTTTCGTAAAAATTTGCTACATAGTGGATTTGAAGACACCAATTTGCTGAGCTCGGTGTCAAATTGAGGTGGATGGAGTTTGAGCGACATCATCACGTACAGCTGCGACATTTTCGATCGATCAACCTGGTTGAAGGCGCGTTGTTGTCTTTACATCACTACCAGACCCAGTTTGGCAAATTTATCCATTAATCTCTTTACAGTTGACTCTTTTGAAGCATTATTATGACCCCAAATTGATCGCAATGTGCGAACAGTAGCCGCAAAACTTTTACCATTTTGGTAAAACAATTTCTCAATTAGAATGCGTTGTTCATTCGTTTAGCGCTCCATTTTTACTAACCTCGTAGATTCTACTAGCAAACAATAACAATTGTTCAAATGTTAAACAATGACACTTCGAATGGCGCCAAATTTAAATCTTGCGGTCTTGTTGGGACACCCTTTATATTGGTTAGATAAGTTTATAGACTTTGCAATTTAGGCTGGTTTGAAATGTTATTATTTCTTTACGTATCCAGCATTTCAAACACCATCTTCCTTTTAAATCTTCTTCTTAGGTGGCAACTGGAATAGATATAATTATCTATTATATGCCGTCCGTGGAAAATAATTCCAAGCTCTTCCATCTTCTCCGCTTTTGGAGATGTCATTGAGCCATATTTTTCGAAAGTGACGTTGGAGGATCCGCTGCTGTAACCAGGGGCGGTCATTAAAATGATATTGCATTTCGTACATAATGACAAGGTCCAAGCGTTATAATGAAATAAAAACTTCATCGAAATTATATCTTTCTGTGTGTTTTATTTAGCTTTACTTTTGAAACCGGGAAAAGGATAAGTCTACAAGTTTTGTCGATGAAAGTCATGTCCAACAAACTCGTGATTTGATGCTCAAACCTCATACATCTTATGGTGTAAGGATTTCAAACTGCTGAATCCGGCTTAAAAAATGTTTTGGATCACAGTCGCGTATTTCTTATAAAAAGCCCGTTGCGTTCAAATTTGTGAACAGATAATTTTTGGCTAACTGCAGTATATAATTCCGTTTTAAACTATTATACGGGTATATATAATAATGAACTATATTTACTCTTAATTTTGTAGAATTATAAAGTAACGCTCGTGAACCAAAAATAAAAGACAAATTTTATATTATAATGTTAATATTTGTTTTTCAATTTTATTTTCGCTTGAAAATCTTACTCATTCCAAGGTTGTTCAAAAAAGAAAAAGAAACTTATGAAGCATTGTAGCAAGTAAAGTGAGTTAGAGCCACTCTATAGAGTGGCGCATAAGTAACGTTAAGATTTGATCAGTGAATACATTTTTTGTTTAAGTCGTTTTTTTTCGTCTCTTTACAGAATTAACTAAATAATACTTGCAAAATTTATGATGGAAAGGCTCAGCACAGCACAAAGAACCAAAGTTCTTCAACTTTACTTTGAAAGTCAGCATTCGATTATTCAGATCATATCGAAATTTCTTTCATGTTCGAAATGCTCCTAGCTCTCTAACAATTTACCGATTGGTTCAGCGTTTTGGGCAACAAGAGGCTGTCTGTGATTTTCCGCGTGCTGGAAGACTTCGTGCAGTTCGAAATGAAGTGACCATTGCTCGAGTGCAAGCAAGTATTGAGGAAAACCCCGAAATTTTCACCAGGCGACATTATCAGCAGTTAGAGATGTCTAGGCGGTCTTTGCAAAGAATATTACTCTGTATGTGATTACTTTTAGTGTTGAAATGCATTCAACATCCATAATCATGGTGTGTGGACAACCATTCTTTCCCCATATAAGATGCAATTGGTTCAAGAGTTAAAACCAAATGATGCACAAGAATGCGTTCAATACTTATGCGCCACCCTTTATAAATATTTCATTTTCAAATTCATAATTCATTGTAATTAAACGAGTTCAACAAGGACTTTATAAAATGCATTATTGTGGGAAACAAGATTTGGCTCTACGCTTATGATACGGAAAGAACTGACCAACACAGTGAATACCATGCCAAAGGCAGGACGAAGCTGAAAAGATCGCGTCAAAGTAGCTCAGAAATCTATATTATGTTGGAAATTTTATCCGATTATTGTTATATTGTGTGTGTATTAGGTGTTTTTTACGCTGATCCAAACTGTAACTGCAAGGGATATTATTTGAGTGTTAAGCGCAGAGATATTCCCAAAATGATGCCGGATTTCTGGGCAGACAACTGAGCCATCTCATAACGCATTGGCTCTTTGGAGGTTTCTCGACAAAAATTCATCTAGTAGTATTCCAAAATTATCCTATTCGGTTGACCTAGCATTGTGTAACTTCTTCTTCTCTTTCTACAGGGTGGGCGAAATAAGACCTACTAATGTTAAGCACAAATAACTTTTTTATTTTTTGACATATTTATTTTTCTCTTTTTGTACGTTATAATTGAATTGTTGGAAATTTATTATGGAACCCTACAGTACAACACAATGCGTTAAAATTATCGAGTTTCTATTCTTGTCAACGATCAATTGTTTTAACGCAGCGTAAATATCGGCAACATTTTAATTCCAGATCAGCTCCCACAGCCTTCATGATTAGGAGTTTGGTCGGTCGTTTTGACCGTCCTGAACGAGGTGCCCATCGAAATATTCGCACTGAAGACAACGTGGAAACTGTGCGGCAGAGTGTTGCAGATGATCCATCTGTCTCAACTCGCCCTCGTTCCAGCCAATTGGGCATTTCCAGAATGACATTGCGTAGAATTTGAAAGTTGGATCTTAAGATGTACCCATACAAAATTCAAATTGTGCAAGCACTGCTACCGCAAGACCACCAACAACGACTACAATACGCTATTCATTTTACACAATAGGTCTTATATTTGGCCCACCCTGTATTTCGCATTGCGGAAACGCCGTTTTGAGAACATTGAAGAGTTTTTACGAGTGAAATGAAGTGCCAGAAGATGACAATTTGGCATAAAGAATTTTTAATTCATGCATATAAAAAGTAAGGAACTACAAAATGTTTGCTTATTTTCAGATAACCATAAATGGGTTTCAATGTACTTGGATGTCTGAGAAAATTTCCTGCCCAGTTGTGTGCCTATCATTCAAAGTTATCATACCAAAATGTATCGCTTTAAACACTTTGGTGTGATAACTTTCGGTACATAGTAATTTAGTGTAGCGTCAACATTAGCATTGATAACTGCAGATGCTCCAAATCAAAAAAAAAAAAAAAAAAAAAAAAATTTTCTGGACCTTTCCGATGTCCGCTCATAAATTCCAATTCATAAAAAAAATTCCCATATATCACTTCCCTGAATTTATAATTCTCCTGTTTAACTTATCGCATATAAATTCCAACTATTCCAATTAGTTTTAATTTTCTCAGCACGTTATTCAAATTAAATACAATCATAATTTATCTTAATTCACTTCGCACACATAAACATTTAACGATTATTTTGTCACTTTGTCAGTCCAAATTGTCAACATTTAAAACTGCGGTAGCATTTCTGCGGTACACACAAAAAAACAACGACACAACTGACAGTTTTTATTTTTTTTTTCAATACTATTCCTGAGAGTGGAGTGCAGAGTGGCAGAAAAACAAAATGCGAGGTGAAAGTGTTGCATGTACTCAAGAAAAAAAAAAACAAACGTCATGTCATGCCACGCCAAAATGCACTTCTCTATCTAAATTAAATGATCTATGAAAATGTTGCTGAATAACATTTGCGTTATAGTTTTTTTCTTTTTCTAGCAGTTAATTCAAATATGTAAATTGTGATTTAGTTTTTGTCGAAGTTTTCATTAAATGCTTTAAAAGTCATGGTATGAAAAGAAGAAAATCTTGAATATGCGTGAGGTTACATGAATGTAGATAGCATGAGAGAGGGCACATAGTAAAAAGTGCGTGTCGGATGTAAGAGTAGCAAAAAAAAAAACTGTAGTTGAGGAATGTATTAAAAGTAGCATAGGTAATTCTACGTTATTAAGTAGTTATTTTTAATAGGAAAATGTTGTTTTAAACACCAGTGTTGAAAACCAATTAGTTCCAAAACATTTTAGCTTTATTTTTTTTTTTTTGAAAATTTATATTTTCAAAACGATCTTACGTCACTTTTTTTGCCTTTGCTTCACATATTCAATTACTTTATTACTTTATTGATCCTTTGCTAAAAGTTCAATTATATTTGCAACTGTTGCAAACCAACAACAACAACAACATCATTTACAATTTTCTCAAATGTCAATCATCCCAAAATTGACTACGGGGTCTCTGCACTGGCTCAGCTTTGCTTCTGTGTCACATGAGCAATAATCCATCATTATCGCGATCTGCTGCTGTGTGTGGAGTTTGTGACATGTCTTTATAATTTGCAACTCAATATTTTGACAACTTTTAGCCAATATTTGAAGTTAACGCAGAAAAACAAACGCAAAAAAAAAAAACCGAAAAGTCTTTAACGTAAATTTTATGAAATAACGCAAAAAAAAAAAAAATTAAAACGAAACAGCAGGTTGTAATTTCGGCTTGTCAGCTTAAGGCGAAATATTTAGCAATAATGAGAAAAAAAATCTCCAAAACCACATGATCTAAATACACATATTAATAAAATTACAGCCAGAAAAAATATTAATAATAATGTAAATGCTTTTAATGAAAATAACAAAGTATTTCAATATTATAAACGCAATTGTTCAAAATTATGAAATCGCTTTTTTCCCATAAGATTCGTTTAGCTTTTCGTTCAGGGTTATTTTTTAAAAATATAATCTATTTGTAAGCATAAGTTATCCTAAGCTACCTGACAACATTTTGAAAAAACATTTGGAATGATGGCGTATATTCCGCGTAACATTCTTTAGAGTTTAGTGGAAGTTTTCTTTATTACAGAGTAACTATTAAAGGAAATAAAAAAGACATACTTTTTTTCTGATTTATTTGTTTTATTGGGTCACTCACATAGTGAGCCTAACAATAACTAGTTGAATCTTAGATCTAGTTGTCGACGAGTATGTATTTTTCCCGCTTTGTGAAGCTCCGAGCGCTAATTTAATTAAAATATGGGTAAAGCGTTTTGAAGAGACCGGTTCAACATTTAAACCACAAGCGAATGGTCGCCCAAGAACATCTAGGACCGAAGACAATGTTGAGAGAGTTATGGAGTCAGTACGAGGAAATTCACAAATGTCGACTCGCAAGAGATCGTCTGTCTTACAATTATCACGACGAAGTTTGCAACGAATTTTAACATTGGATCTTAAACTGCATCCATATAAGCTGCAATTAACACAAGAATTGAAAGAGATTGACTTCATAGCAAGGCTCGCATTTGCTAAAGAAATGCTTAATCGATTTTCCAATTTTGACAATATCCTTTTCTCTGACGAGGCCCATTTCCTATGAATGAGTTCGTAAACCGTCAAAATTGTCGTTACTGGAACAGTGAAAATCCCAAAATCAAACACCAGTATGGGCAGCAATCTCTGGCAGAGGAATAATTGGTCCTTTTTTCTTCGAAAATGCGCGGGGCCAAAACGTCACGGTTAATACGGAACGCTATGTATGACGGATTTTTGGCTCCAGAAATTGAAAGTTCAACAATAGTGAATTCCAGAACTTGGTTCCAACTAGATGGAGCTACCTGTCACATATCAAATGACTCCATGGCGGTGGTGAAGCAGATGTTCCCTGGCAGACTGATTTCGAAAAGAGGTGATATCCCATGGCCTCCACGTAGTCCACACTTGACGCCTCTTGACTTTTTTTTGTGGAAATGGCAGCCATTACACCAGTATTACTGAAGAAAGTTTTCAATAATTTTCGTTTGCGGTTAGAGGAGTGCCGTCGTAGAGAGGGTCACCATTTAGATGATGTTATTTTTAAAAAATAAACTCCATTTACTCTACAATGCCTTAGATTTATTTTAACCATACCTTTTGTATTTATTTTTTAATCTATTTTTTAAATATGCACGTTCTATTGCGCCACCCTGTATTAGAAGACAATGCATATTCGGCAGCAGTCGTCTTTTTCCCCCTTTTATGGGACTGCAAAATCACTTCTCCGGAGTCTGGAAGGTGCCAAAGGGTAGGCAAGGTTTCTAGCTAGAACATTACGGTGATGTTCTATTCTGGTCACATAATTTGCTTTGATCTTTTCTATCTCCTCTTTCACATATGGTATATTCAAGTCCCTATTTATATTACAATTTCTCATGTACCAAGGAGCTCCCGTAATATCTCGTAACATCTTTGATTGTACCCTTTGGATTTTATCCACGTTGCTGCGGCTTTTTGTCTTTAATAAATACTCATCAGATTATACATAACCAAGTAGATAAAAACTAAGTATTCCAGATGGATATTTTTTAAAAGCATCTACGTAGTTGACTTGATGATTTGCCGAAATATAACAGGTTTGTGTTGTAACATGAATATGACTCATTCCGAAATATTTCTTTCAGTAGGGATTCTATGAAAGATCGAACTGACATGACATTGTCATGAAATTTTTGTTCGTTATTGATTTGATCTGACTCAATATTTGAGATAATTCTTTTAAAAGTCGCTAATTTCGAAGGACAATTCAGCTGTCCTGCGTAAAGAGGTAAGTAGTGAGGCTTTCTAAGTTTTTTCCAAAAAAAACGTTGAAAACAAATTCCACAATTTGAGTAAATGCTTTTCATTGAATTATATGAAAATTCAATAATTTTGCGAATAATAAAATAAGAAATTTTGAACCACTAAATCAAACCAATGCAAAACCACGGTTCGAGTGGCATAAATACCATTTGATTAACTACCCAGATGTTCGATGGGGGCCTAACTTATGCGAAACAACCAGTTATTTACAATGTTTACAGATGTAATAAAATCTTGGTTTTTGTTTCTTTTTTCGCTTTGGTTCTTCAGCGTTTCGGATTCGGACACCATGTTGAATGACTACTATATAAGGTTAAAAAAAGTTATTAAAGTTATTGGTTTCAACGAACAAAGAAGATGCTCGTTTGGGACGCTGTGTGACCGTTGACAACTATAATTTTGAAGTGGTGGAAGAATTTATCTACCACGGTTCCGCTGTAAACCAAACGAATGATGTCAGCATAGAGATAAAGAGGAGAGTAACAGACGTTACTATGGGCAAAACAAGCGATTCAATTATAAAGCCCTCTCTCGACAAACAAAAGTCCGACTGTACCAGATGCTGGTTCTACCTGTCTTGTTATACGGCGCAGAATACTGTTTTATGACGCAAGGGGATGAATCAATATTGGCAGTTTTCCAGAGAAAAATGCTCCCGAAAATATATGGACCCTTCATCGTTAACGGAGAGTATCGGCGTCGCATAAACAATGAGCTGTATGAGTTATATGCCGACATCGGCGTGGTCAAATGCATTAATATACAGCGATTGCGTTTCCTGGGTCATGTTGTGCGGATGGACTCTAATGCCCCGGCAAGTAAAGTTTTTGACAACGGACTCGATGGACGGCACAGAAGAGGGCGACCAAAACTTCGTTGGAAAGACCAGGTTTTTGAAAAACTATCGAATTTCAAATACTGACGAATTGGAGGAGAAGCGCAGAAGACCGATGCGCTTGGAATTATTTTCTACGGGCGGCGGGTATAATAGATAAGGATGTCTATTCCAGTCTCCACCTAAGAAGAAGAAGAGTTTAATTATCCATATAAAAATATATGCTTGTGCATCTTTTACAGCATGCAAAGTATTCGTAACATACGGAAAGGGCAAATTTGTTTGAATTTTTACAGTGATTTTCACTGTAGCGAACTAATCTGACAACAGCGTCGAAAAGTCTACATGAAAGTTCATTAAAAACAATTTTTAGAGTTTCGATATTAAAGGCGATTGAAACAATTTTCAAATAACTGGCAAATGCAAAACAATGGGTATGAAATCCATATTGGGTGACCAATCCATTCCCACCACCAAATCCATTAAGCTAACCAAATTATCAGCACTTGTTTTCATGCAATATTGTAAAGGGTGGCGCTTAAGTAACATTAACGGCGACTATATTGAATGCGTTCTTGTGCATCATTTGGTTTTACTCGTGAACCAATTGCATCTTATATAGGAAAAGATGTAACATATGTAAGATTCTTTGCAAAGACCGCCTAACTGAAAATTATCGTCTACGTTTGAGAAAGAACAGCCACTGATATCTTTGTATCTCACAACTACTCAGAAAGGTCTTAATTTTCTTCAAAAACTCAACCGCTTAAAAATCACGATTTGGCTTAAAAACCAGTAAACAAGTTTCAAAATGGATCTTACAACTGAACCGAAAAAAAAAATCTCAGGATCAGGATCAAAAGTCAAAGTAATACTGACTATTTTCTTTGATTATGGCAGAATTGTGCAATAGGAATTCTTGCCAGGTCAGATGATAAGTAAAGAATATCATTGAAAAGGATCGTTTAAAACTATCACTGTAAACGAACAGCTACTGTATTCACTAGATATGACTATGGTAGACTTTTTACTCTTTCTAAAACTCAAATATCCACTTCGAGGTACCTGTTTCCAGTCGATGGAAGACTTTAAAGAGAATTCGCGGTGAGAACCAAAGTCTTTTTTAGAAAATTCGTTTGAAAAATGCTTGAATGATTTGATTATTCGTAGGCATAAGTGTATTATTTAGGAAGACGCCTACTTTGAAGGCGATACAATAATTTGGAATGATCAACAAATATCATGTGTTTTACTCTTAATAATGTAGGAAATATAAATTTGGGAGTTATGGGAAGATACTGAAAACTATTCTAACTAAATGTTGTGACCATAGCTACCTTGTTCTTTACAGCAACTTCTTCAAAGCTGCTTAACTATAAGTCTGTAATACGTTTTTAATAATTTTTTTCTTTTCCATTGAGTTTTTACTTTCCTACAAGTAAATGCACTGAGAATTTAAAATTTAATTGTATGTTGGAAAAATAACATATATATTTTCATTATTGTCAATGGCCCATTTCGTTGTGAACGTAACATTTATATGATAGAGTTTATATTTTTTACTAATGAGAGAGAGAGTGAAATAACACAACTGTTACATATTCTCCATCATGAGCTATTTAGAGATTTCTTTGAAAATCATTTCTGCTTTAGAACAGTTGAGGTTCGGTTTTATATGTCGCAAAATTATATAAATACTTATAATTGTCCAAAGTTAACTAAAACTTAATTTTGATTTTCAGTTCAAAGTAATTTCTTTATTAAAAATGCAGTAATGAAAGCCAAAACTCGAAAGCTATTGCTTAAGGGTGGCGCATAACTAACGTTAAGATTTATTCATTTAATTTCATTTCATTTCATTTCATTTTCATTTATTGAACAATCTTGTAATTTAAAGCCTTTTGGCCAATATTAAGCAAATTACAAAATACATAAAATAAATACAACTGAAATTGAAAAACAAAGACCAAATACAACTTAGAATATAACATAAAATTAACTACATAGTCCTGCTATATGTTCTGTTACACAATTTCCGGCGCTTATCGTTCAAAACTTCTTGCGGGAATAGAACCGTTAACTTTTTTTTCAGAACACATGCACTGATTAGTGAAGAATACTACACAATCTATTAACATGGAGTGGGGCGTTAAAGAGAATCGAGTCGGCGTAATAGCGTTGCATAAGTGCGGAAAGAGTGCTGGCCAAATTTTCGAGTTGCTAAAACCACTCGGAATATCAAGAATGTTCGTTTATCGTGCTATTGCTCGCTTCGGCGAATTGTCTGGAGTAGAAGACAGGCCAAAAAGTGGTCGCCCGCGCGTTGTCCGTACGAGTGCGGTAGTAAAGGCAGTGCGTGAAAGAATTCGGAGAAATCCCCTTAGAAAGCAGAAAATCATGTCCAAGGAATTGGATATATCAACCAGATCCATGTCTAGGCTGATTCGGGATGATCTGCATATGAAAGCCTATCGTCGGTCCACGGGGCATCTTCTAACTCCTCAGCTAAAAAAAAATAGGCTGGAAAGATGCAAGCGACTTTTGCAGTGGCACGCGGACAATGGCCATGAAAACATTCTGTTTACGGATGAGAAAATTTTTACCGTGGAAGAAGTTTTCAACAAACAAAATGACAAAATTTATGCCACTTCATCTAAGGAAGCGAAAAAAGTTGTTCCAAGGGTTCAACGTGGCCATCATCCCTCTTCCGTAATGGTTTGGTGGGGGGGTCTCCCACCATGGTGTCACATCCCTCCATTTCTGTGAAAAGGGCGTAAAAACTGGTGCAAAGGTTTACCAAAAAGATGTGTTAGAGGGTATTGTGAAGGGTTTGACCAATACACTTTTCAATGGACGTAGATGGATCTTCCAACAGGACTCTGCTCCTGCGCACAAAGCTAAAACCACGCAGGAGTGGCTCAGAGTCAGTATTCCTGGCTTTGTAGCAGCAGAAGATTGGCCATCAGGGAGTCCAGATCTCAATCCACTGGATTATGCTTTGTGGTCAGAATTGGAGAATATGGCTTGCAAGACTCCCCACAGAAATTTGGAAAGCCTTAAAACAGCATTAACCAGAGCAGCGCCTTCGATCTCCATGGAAATCGTACGTGCGGCTATAGCCCAATGGCCACACCGTTTGAAAGCTTGTGTTAAAGCAAAAGGCGGCCATTTCGAGGGAATACAATTTTTTTTTAATAACCAATATTGTCTTCTAATAAATGAAATAATTTTGAATACAATATGAATATTGGTTTTTTTATCGCGTTTTATATTTGTAACAGAACATATGGCAGGACTAGGTAGTAAATATTTACCTATAACGCTTAAATTAAAGTGCACCAAAAAGTAAGTGATATGGAGGCAAATAAAAATAATGAGAAAATATTAAATATTGAATGTCCAAATTTCAAGCTTTTTTTAACCAAGTTAACAATTTTACAGTTCCAAACTGGTTAGTAAATCACAATATGCATATATTGAAATAAATACTACTTCAAAGTTTTTTTTTTTTTTTTTTTTTTTTTTAAATACAAACACGAACCACATAAGGAATTGAACCCAGGCACCCTCTCGAGGCGTCGCATTAACGCACTCGGTCGCCGCGGTCCCTCTGTGCCAGATCGCTTACAACTTATAACTTTTTATATATAACTTTTTTCTTTTTGCTTTTATTTAACGTTTTAATATTATTTATTAATTTATTTAGTTTTAGTTAAAATATTCATTAATTTATTAATATTTAAAATATAGTTTGGAAATATGTTCACTTCACTTTATGTTTAAAAAATATCTTTCAAATTGTGCCCATTGTTTGCTTCTACCTGACGTGCTCTTTTCAAAGCATTTCCCATAACTTTTCTTAGATCAAGTCTGAACGTTACTTATGCGTCACCCTATATAAAGGGTATTTATTAACTAGCTAATTCAGTTTTTCAAGCAACGACGACTATTTTGCATAATTTTGCCATACAAAATTTGACAATAGAAGAGTCCATTCCTTCATTTAAATTGAATTCATCCAATTCATAAAGCCATGACTGAATATCCTTAAGAACAGCCAAATTTATTGAGATATCGGATGTTGAAGAATGATGTAAACATTGTGCAACAAACACAAACCTCAGACAACAATGAAAGGGTTTGAGACCACGTTATTCCAATTCTGCAAAACTAAAAAATAAACGTTTCTAGCCAAATCTACACTCGGTTGGTTTGCATAAAGTTGACCGTAAATGAATGCTATAACATTCAACTATCGGCGAAGAAGATCTTCTTACACCTATTATGCCCCCCGACAGCAGCGCAAACTTTGATATATAACTTCTATAAAATTAACAATAGTTCATTTCTTCAATGGATAGATTGAATTTATCCAATTCATAAAGCCATCATTTAATATCCTTAAGTATAACCAAATTTTTGGAGACATCAGATTTTGAAGAATGAAGAATACACAAACATCAGACAACTATGAAAGGGTTTGAGACCACGTTATTCTATTTGTCTAAAACTGAAAAGTAAACGTTTTCAGCCAAATCTGTACTCGGTTGGCATGTATAAAGTTAAACACAAATCAATGCAATATAACATTTCACTATGGGCGAAGAAGATATTCTTACAACCAACCGTTACGCCCCCCGACAACAGCGCAAACTATAAAATTAACATAGTTGGCTGACAAATTTGATACATACATCGGTTTGTACTTGACGTACAGATAATAATATAGATAATACTTTTTGCTAATACTTTTTTCATTAGCTAAAATTTTAAGTAGGATATTCGAAATATTGCTGTGATATTGGAATTAGTTAAATACAAAACAAAACAAAAGACTTAAGAAACAAACGTAAGCGATTCATACAGAATACCAGGGAGAGCTCTTTCAAATTTTATTTGATCCATAAGGAATTAGTTAATGTTTAACGCATATAATAACTATTTTTTCTAATAATTTGACTTCTAGTTTCCCTTAGCACACAGTTTTCTCGAGTGTATAATTTACCGCAAACTTCTTTGCCTGCATCCTAGCGCCCCAGGCACTTTATTCTCTATCTGCATTGTTAGTAATTCAATAGAGCTGTCTAAACGACAGCTTAAATGTCATTTTGATTTTGTTTGTATTACAAACATTTTTTTCGTTTGGTTGTGGCAGCCAACTTCATTCACATCTCCTTCTTCGTTGATGTTGTGCAGCAAACTGCTTGGTGTCTCAAAGGTTGTTTTACTTGTCATGTTATTGGCTTTCTGGCAGTTTTCATCTGATGTTAGCTGAGACTGTTCAATCTCAACAGTTGTGTGCTATGTGCTAAACAATTTTCTTTCCTTTTTGAAGGCGATACACATAGATTCTCTTAAGTTAACACCAATGGAATGTTTGTCGTTTTCCTCAGTGTTGACTTAAAGATTTCACATAAAGTATTTATGTTTGCAATTGTAGACATTTGTTAGTATTTATGCTAACATTTATCTTAAGCATTTGGTGCAAGTACGATTAAAAAAAAAGAATTCGAACCATTTGGCTTGGTTAAATTCAAATAATATCTTCTGGTAAGCGAAATCTGTTTTTATGCCAGCCTGAAATTTGGTGGCGAAATTTGTGGAATTCTTAGTTGTTTTATGTGACTTACTTACGTTATTATTGTGAACAAGAGTAAAAACATTTGTTTCGTGGTGTAACAAATACTGACCTGTAACGATAAATAAAAGGAAAAAAATTGTTAACATTTATTTAAGAAATATTGCAAGGAATTTAAAAGTAAAGGTATTAGGTGTAGTAGCGGAATACAAAACACTTTAAGTGATAATTTAATAAAACATACTAGATTTCGAAACTATGATCATATTGTATATATAAAAATTTATGATAACAGCTTTGAACATTTGTTTTCAACGCTGACAGATTCACTAAGATAAATTTGCTGCAAGATCATCATTTGCATCCTGAGCTATGTTGAAAATTAGTACACTCTTTGCCGGCGAAGATTATCTCCACCCAAATGGCATTGCCAGTGGGCAAAATAAAAGCTCACAGATTGATTACAACTCAGAGTTGATGTGACTAATATTGTGCTATTACTAGGGAGGAAACGCCGTCGGCTTCGTTTTTTTTTTCTTTTTTTTTTCTTTTTTTTCAAAAAACACGAAAGTTGAGTTTAAACTATGAACTGACTCTGCTAAAAAGCAATGATTTGATTCACAAATAATGCGTGACATCAGCTCAGATGGTATTTGACCCATGAATATTTGAATTCATTGCTTTTTGCTTAATAATTCAGCGACATCTATGATTTTATAAGTCAATATTCGAATAAGATGACGACAAATCTTAAAAAAAGTAGTAGAAATTATCAATTTTTAAATGCATTTCTTGGCATAATGATGGGTAGTCATAATTTTTAATCATGAAAAAGAACCGCTTAAACATTGTGTGACTTATTACGATTTAAAATCATTACAAAAATCATTACAAAATCATTACAAAACTTAAAAAAAGTGATGTCATGTAAAAAATAAATTCACTTCTAAACCGTGAACTGGATAAGGGTGATCCACTTGAGGTTATATGCATTACATTTTTGGTCTCATTGACAGAAGCTTACAGTTTATTGACAGACTTACCGCTGTAAGTCTAAGTATTCTCCTTGAGCTGAACGATGTTTCTTGGATTATTACTATAGACTTTGTGTTTAAGGTATCCCCACAAAAAAAGACAAGAGGCGTCAAGTCTGGACTACGTGAGGGCCATGGGATACCACCTCTTTTCGAAATCAGTCTGCTTCACCACCGCCATGGAGTCATTTGATGTGTGACAGGTAGCTCCATCTTGTTGGAACCAAGTTCTGGAATTCACTATTTTTGAACTTTTAATTTCTGGAGCCAAAAATCCGTCCAACGGACCTATTGCTCCTCTGCCAGAGATTGCTGCCCATACTGTCACTTTAGGACTATGCAATGTTTTCTGGTGTTTGATTTTGGGATTTTTACTGTTCCAGTAAGACAATTTTGACGGTTTACGTACGAACCCATTCATAAGGAAATGAGCCTCGTCAGAGAAAAGGATATTGCCAAAATTGGAAAATCGATTAAGCATTTCATTAGCAAATGCGAGCCTTGCTATGATATTAGACTCTTTGTGTTAATTGCAGCTTATATGGATGCAGTTTAAGATCCAATGTTAAAATTCGTTGCAAACTTCGTCGCGATAATTGTAAGACAGACGATCTCTTGCGAGTCGACATTTGTGGATTTCCTCGTACTGACTCCATAACTCTCTCAACATTGTCTTCGGTCCTAGATGTTCTTGGGCGACCATTTGCTTGTGGTTTAAATGTTGAACCGGTCTCTTCAAAACGCTTTACCCATATTTTAATTAAATTAGCACTCGGAGCTTCACTAATTCGCCGTAGTCCATATTCAGCACAATATAGTCGCCTAGTAGCAATACATGAACGAGAGTTCTCGTAAAATGTGCGCACGCAAAATGCGCGACGCTTCCCGTCGAAGTGATTCATAGCAACTAAAACTCCATGACCCCGTAACCCAACGATGTAGGCGCCCCCCCGCCCGCGCATTTTCATTTCAATATTTACATAACAACTTCTTTCTTGTAAATACGACTTTGGCACCGAGTAAAATAGTATAGGAAGTAAGGATTTCAGTTGGAATAAAATGCAAGAGTGCCAAACTTTGTCGAATGCCTGTTGCACATCGAAGAAAACTGCCAAACAAAACATTTTTCTCTCCCAAATATTAATTTTTTTATTAATAACTCTATGGTACTGTCCAGGAGTGCCATATTTAGTTTAAATACCGAACTGATAACCCTGAGATATGCTATAAATTTCTGGCATATTCTTCATTTGTTTCAGACAGACAAAGTGGAGAGCAAAGCATTTTTTTTTAATTAATTATATTGATTTTAGGAATCATAACTATTTCCGCGTACTTTCATTGCATTGGGAAATGACTGTGTCTTAAAGTATGTAAATAGCTAAATAAAAGTGTTAAAAATAGAAAGCATTTCGGTGGCAATAATTTTACAACTCAGTTCTGATATTTCTTGTTTAATTTCAGGCATTTCGGTGGCAATAATTTTACAACTCAGTTATTAATTTTATTATAGCCTGATGACTTTCCATTATTGAGTTCTGATATTTCTTGTTTAATTTCAGGCGGTGTTATATGTTGTATGGATCTATCCATTCCAGCTCCAGTGATTGCATTGATGGTCTCACAAAGTGAAACTAGCCGATCGAAGCGCTGATGACATTCGAGGTTGAAATCCTAATACTAATTAATGAACTTTTTGTGAATCACAAATTAAAAGGAATTTTTATTTAAACAAATAAGAAGCAGTTGTAAACATCTTTGTTGTAAGAAAAAAAAGTAATATTTTCTGTGGGGGTAAACTTCACCCCATCAGCTTTTATTTCAGAAAAGATTAATTGAAAACAAATTTACTTAAAGTGCATTTATTTCTGTAACCAAAAAGAGTCTTCAGTGACCCTTTTGGAAAAAGTTGAGAAGGGAAATCCATAGACTCCCACCCAAATGGTTTGAACTTGTTTAAAATAATAGATTTAAGCAACGAGCTTGAAAAGGCAATGAACCAAAGAAATTAGACCATGTCTGGCATTGAATATAAATAAGATGGATGGTGAGTTAAGGTTTCGTAAAAATTGTCTTCCTTAAATGTGCTTGACAATTGCCAATAACAAAAAAAAGAAAAAAAAACTTTGAGATATATACATATTGTAAGCTAAAAACCACAGACAATATATTATACCAGAATCACACTGTTTTTATTAGGTTATTGTTAAAAATCTTTTTAAATTACCGTTTACAATTCTTTTTTTTCCATTAATTTTCTTTATTGGATCTTTCTTTTGAAATTTACAATAAGTATTCAAATCTTAATCCTATCTTAAACTAAAGTATCCTGCCATTGCCGGATCTTATTTTTGGCGAGCCGAACTTTTTATCACCGGACCAAGTCTAGCGTGTCCTTTCTTCTTGGCCGTATATGACCGGGAAAATGTTGAAGGTTTTGAGCGAGTGGGTTTGAGTGGGAGGACAACTTCGATACATATGACTTGCTTAATTTTCTTATTTCCACAGAAATATAAGGAATGTTTAAATCTTTGTGTATGTTATCATTCCTAATATACCATGGGGCACCACAAATTTGGCGCAGTATTCTTGATTGTCTTCTCTGTAGCTTATTTATGTTAGAAACCGATGCCGCTCCCCACAACTGGAAGGTTTTGTAGATGGTGATTTTATTTTCCAAACTGAGAGTAGACTGGGAGCCAATAAGCCAGTGGAGTTGAGCCATTTTTAATTTCAATTGTATGATTTTTGAGTCAATGTAATTTTTCCATGTGAGACGTCGATCAAGGTGAATACCCAAATATTTGACATGGTTATGAACGGGTATGGTACTATCGTGAATAGTGAGGGCTGGGCAATTGTTCTGTCTAAGAGAGAATGTAACCTATACACTCTTAGTGGCATTTTCTTTTATCTTCCACTTTTCGAGCCAAGATTCTAATGTGTGTATATGAGACTGCAGTTTTCTAGAAGCCATTAATGGGCAAGTGCTAATGCTCATGAATGCAGTGTCATCAGCGAAAGTTTAGGTTTGAATTAGGGAATGAACAGGCATGTCAGAGGTGTAGATAGCATAGGGTCTAGTATAGTGCCCTGCGGAACTCCTGCTGAAACTTTTCTTTGAGTTGAAACAGAGTCTTTCGATTTTACTACAAAAGATCGATCCTTCACATAGCTCTTCAGGAGCTTGTGGGTATTTGCCGATAGAAAAGAGACTATTTTGTGAATAAGGCCTTCATGCCACACCTTATCAAAGGCTTGGGAGATGTCTATAAAGAGATCTGAGCAATATTTCCGATCTTCGAATGTTTTTCTGATCTGGGTTTACAATTTAAATAAATTTTCTTATAAAGGACACCCAAACAAGAACGCGAGATTTAAATTTGGCGCCATTCGAAGTGTCTTTGTTTGACATTTGAATAAGTGTTATTGTTTGCTAGTAGAAGGTAAGAAGTTAGTAAAAATGGAGCGCTACACGAATGAACAACGTATTCTCATTGTGAAATTGTTTTACCAAAATGGTGAAAGTGTCTTCAAATCCGCTATGCAGCGACTTTTGACGAAAGATTTGCATCTTCATGCATATAAAGTTCGATTGACTCAGGAACTTCGTTAATTGGGTATTGGAGAGACAACATGAAAGTGCTGATTTTGCCGATAAAATCATCTTCAGTGACGAGGCCCATTTTCATCTTGATGGCTTCGTCAATAGGTAGAATTGTTGTATTTGGGGTGAGGAAAATCCTCGAGTGATTCACAAGAAGCAAATGCATCCTCAACGTGTCACTGTATGGTGTGGGTTTTGGGCTGGAGGTATCATTAGACCTTTTTGTTATGAAAATGAGGCATGTCAATCGCAGTCAATGGTGTTCGGTATCGTGAAATGGTAACCAGTTTTTTCGTGCCTAGAATTGAAGAAATGAATGTGGGGGGCATGTGGTTTCAAAACAACGGCGCCACATGTCATACAGGCAGAGAAACAATGCAATTCAATTTAAATCTTGCGTTTTTGTTGGGGCAGCCTTAACATCACTGCCCAAGCAGTTCACACATTTGTGGCTATATGCAGTTGCTCGTTTGTAGTAAGAATGCACAGCTACAACAACTTTTTAATTTGTAAAGTTTTACAATTTTAACACCGCCACTACGCTATATTTTCTAATTTCATAAGAAAAGTTTGCAACAAACATCATCGCTTAAAGTATTCTCTGCTACAATATTCCACATGTCAAATTAGTCGCTAGCGACTACTTTACGATTTGACTTTCCGAGTGTTTTCTTAGTGTGTAACTTCATTATTTTTAGGTTTAAGCAATTTTATTAAAATGATTTTTAAAATATGTATTGTGTGGCAGTTGCAATTGCTTTCAACTTCCGTCCAACTTTAGAGCTTCGCTTTAGTTCTCAAAAATACAGAAAAAGGAATGATAATTGTTGGAATTTACTATAAATTACTTTCTTTTTCCCCTTTATTTTATTATCGTTTATGATAATTTACTGTAGTTTCCCAATAACACCCTATCATATTCATTACAAGTTCAATAGCTTTCAAATTTCTTCTATATTTTTTTCTATTTTCAAATCCATTCACAACAGAAATCACCTTCCTAATAACAGGTGTGTTTCATGATACCACCGAGTAGATATTAGTATGTATGTATGCACAGCCTTAAATGCGGTAATAAAATAAAATTGCTAAAAAATAATTACATGTAATAAATTATGAAAATTTCTCACGTTTTTTTTCGTCTCCTTAGTCTTTCTTTTGATACTTTTTCCTACGCCCAATTATGGCCTCATAAGTGATTGGCTTTGTTTCGAATTCACACATAGGTTGGCCTTAGGTTGCCAGATTATTGTTGGTGATGAATGAACAATTGCGGATTTGGGCAAAATTGTAGATGGGGGAAAACGAGGTGGAGAATGAGTGCAATACTTCCACTTTTCAATGTTGCAGGAAGATCAGCCAAAAGTCGATACCTGCCAATTTCCGAATGCTCGACAATAAAAGATATTCAAATGACCATAATAATGATATATAAAAACTTCGTAAAAAAGAAGCTTCACAAACAAATTAACCACACCAGTAACCATTAACATCATCATCATCATCACCAAAGCTAGCAATAGCCGGTGAATGTAACAAAAAAAAACAAACAAACTTCAAATGCAGACAGACGTTTGAAAGGCGCTTAACAAATAAGACTTGGCGTGTACAGACAGGCGTATGACGCGTTTTATGTTAAATGTTTCGTTTTTAGCACCTTTGTTCAACAAACACCAAAACCGACAATAATGACGATGGTAATGAATAACATGCTGCAAATCACCATGATGATAATGAGGCTGCTTACAGCCATGGTAATATATTACTGAAGGTAATAATGATGACAAACTCACATATGTATGTAATATTTACATTAAACTTTGAAATCAGCCACGAAACTGGCCATTTATTAACCAGACAAGTTGTATGCACAGCCATCAATTTGTTGGCCAACTAACAATATGACGAATTATTTTCATAAAACGCCAGCACCTCTGACATCTCACTTGACTGTGATGGAAGAACTTGTGTGGAGGTTTTGCGCAAAAAAAGGCCCAGCGTAATTATTTTACCATTATTCAATCGAGTGGAAAAAATTGTAATGCTTTAGTATTTATTTTTTACTTTTCGCTACGTATTTTAAATTATTTATGAATGAACAAAAAATGCA
>JAHXMU010000723.1:114470-182130 GCA_019455685.1 Philornis downsi | reverse complement strand
AATTTCGCATCATTAACTATGAAAAACCTTAACGATGATTAGGTGAATTAATCATACATAAACCAAATCAATAACACCTATATGTTGTATTTGCTTTGCTAAATTTTAACGCCTTCGTAGAAAAAAAAAATACAAATAAACCTCAATTTCATGATGATAAATTCCCTATAAATTATCATGTTAAGTTATTGAACAAATACTGAAATTATTCCACAATCAAGCTATTGATGTATTGAACCAATATAATTTTGTGTTTGTCCACTATTTGGAATTTCTTGCCTTATACAAGTGACATTTGCCTGTAGGTTATTGTTTCATTTCCATATACTGGGTGACATTTGTTTTGCTTATTTATGGAAATATCCTGTTATCAATGTCAGAGCCTTTTACAAAATATATAAACATAATTCTTGTAATCACAACCCGCAGAAATTTCAGTTGTCTGCCAAGCAGCAATTGCAATGAAATTGCCATAAACACAAATTGCAAAATGTATCGCTTATTTGTAGGGTATGATGGAGGGCGAATGTGAGAGGGAGGTATGATTTGGCAAGAAATAAGTTTTTTTTTTTGAATTCTGGATTTATTACAATCTGTCCTTGGACATTCATTAATATTTACATTGGCCAACATACTACTGATATACTAAAATTTTATCTTTATTCGAGAACACTTCCATGAGTGTCGCTACTGCTATATTCGTCCTGAGTAGCCAGGTCCTGTTTGGTTCTCCTCCTTAGTCTGGTAAATAATGTTGTTTCGTTCATCAGATTGGACGCCAGCTGATTCGGATTCTGTTGAATATGATTCATGTATCTAGCGGAGTATTTTTGGACTTCTTCCTTAATGAAGGGTGTTTTCAATTCTCTATGCAATTCTTTGTTCTAGAAGTATCTGGGTGTACCGGTAATGGTTCGGAGTACTTTGGATTGAAAGCGTTGCAATATTTTAAGGTTGGAGTTTGCTGCAGTCCCCCATAATTGGATTCCATATGTTCATACGGGCTTTAAGACGCATTTATAGATTTTTAATTTGTTATCTAGGGATAATTTGGATTTACCATTAAAAAGCCAATTTAAGGGTCTTAGTTTGAGCCCCAAGGCCAGTCTTTTTGTAAATATATACTTTCTCCAAGTCAATGTTCTGTCCACATAAATGCCTAGATACTTTGCATCATTTGCTTGAGTTATTTGAACATTATTAATAGACACGGGAGGGCAACATCCTCTCCGAAGTGTAAACGTTACCTGAACCGATTTCGTTTTGTTTGCCTTTATTCTCCATTACTGCAGCCATTTTGTTATGATATCGAAATGGTTTTGCAATTTTCTAGATGCTTGATCCGGGTTGACGTCAGTGGCAAAAACAGCTGTATCGTCTGCAAACGTTCCGATAAGAGTCCCTTCTTCTGTGGGTAGATCCCAAGTGAAAATCAGATATAAGGCAGGACCAATAATGCTGCCCTGAGGTACTCCCGCATGCGATTTAAGCATGTCCGACATGTCTTCACCGTGTTTAACAAAAAAGGTTCGTTCAGATAAATAAGATTTCAGAAAAATTAAGAAATTCGTGGGTAACATTTTCCTCATTTTGAATAATAAACCTTCGTGCCATACCCTATTAAAGGCTTGTGAAACGTCCAGAAATGCCGCATTGCAATACTTTTTCGTGTCGAAAGATTTATTTATCAGTTCAACTAATCTATGAACCTGTTTAAATTTAAACAACAAAACTTAAACTTTAAGACTTGCTTACGCTGGTTCGCAAGGAATAAATAAACGGAATTGGACTAATTTATGGAACATAATAACTCTTTCGTGTAAATGATGATATTGTATTGTAGAATTTGAACAGTCACATAGTTCGTCAGTGTGGCACAAATTTTTGGATATTGTGGCGTTTAGACCATAATGCGAAGAATTTTTTAAAAATTTTACACTTATTCGCGATTATAAGTAATTCGCTGTTCGAAATTCGATAAAAAAATTACTTTGGCATATGTTAAGTCATCTTTATATATTATTATTTTAATTATTATTTATTTCCCTAAAACATGAATATTCCTAATGTTATGTCCTTTGATGTTTTATGACCCTTAATGACCATTTGTTTTGATTTTGAATTTTGCATTCCCTTTTTGATCGCCATTTGTTTACTTAGATCTATAACGCTGTCTATATTCTAATACACAGCTATTGTTGCTGAAATTCTGTCTGTCTTCTGTCTATGTACTCGTACGTCTCCGCTTGTTATGTTTCGGAAGGTTACTGCTAATCCTTTGGTTGGTGATCTCCATACTGGAGCCAATAAAATTAGTTATAAGCTAGTAATTGAAATCGAAAGAAGTGTCTTCTTATTTTGTGGGTGGGACAAGGTTTCGCTAAAGTAGTGGCGTGACAAAATATTAGAGACAGTGGCTGGAGAGTGAAATATTAAAATATTCAACATCAATGTGTAACAGATTGTTTCGAGATAATAAAAAGGTGTCCAAATGAAATTATTAATCAGGGACAACATAATATCCCGTGACGGTTCTAAACCTACAATTTATTGTGCTTAAAAGTACTCAAATAGAACCCTTGAGTGAGGATTTGTCTCAATAACATATTGGGCATTTCCAGGGTTGTTAAAGTAAACAATCCTTAAACAGCATATATGAATGACATGACATGACATTTCAATAAACGATTTGGTATAAACCAAATGTGTAGGTTTTACATGAGTCTCGCTTTGAAAGCCTTACCCATGGTGTGACATCACACAGGTGCTGTTGTCCATAATTTTTGTCTTGGGGTACTCAAACTAATCCCGAAAGGATTAGTCAAACTACCAGAGATTGGAAGTAGGTCCCTTGGAAAAGCTTCCTCTGGTCCCACTCCCTCATTCGGCCAAAGTACCTTTGTAGTCACCTGGTATAAAGTGAGCTACCTCCCGGGTAGGAGTTGAAGTAATCTAGGAAGACCTCGGATAGACATGAACAGTGTTTTCCAAGCTAATGCCTTCCTTCACCAACGCAACCTGAAGCAACGCAAAACCACTGAAAACACTTGTTCGGGCAACCACAACCAGCACGATGCTCCCCCCTAGTGGGAGCATCGTCCAACACCATTGACCAGGAAGGAACAATGTTCCTTGGGCCCCTGGTCACCCGTGCTACCAGAAGAGAAGAACCCTCTGGTCTGGGTTTCGCAGACAAGCTACTCCAGTTTTGCTTTATCATACCTCGCATGGAACTGGTAATCCATAATCTACGGCATAGATTTTCAATGTCCGAGGAGAGAATATCAACACAGCAAAGCACACCATGCTCCAATCATAGTCCATTAACAAGATCTCTCTGGTCATACAACTATATTAACGGAAAAGATAAATCTTCTGATACCTCCCGACGGCTTCTCTATAACCGCACCTGTTGCCAGGATGTGTCTTGTTTAACTATGACTCTCCCCTTTACTTGGTTTTCGAAAAACGAGTTTCAAGATCAGTTTGATGTCATATTATAGGTGAATCCCAAGACATAATCCACCTTTTCCTAGGGCGCCTGGCACAAGGCCACACTACTTTGTTTTTGTACGCAAGCGTCATACCCTTTGTCTGCTTAATTACAAGATCAGGTAGAGAGGCCTGCGTTTTAGGGGTAAGCGGTACAAAGCATCCTAGGAAACACCCACCTACCCACACGATTTCGTACAGTGAAAGACGCAGATAACAAGATCTTCCCGAAAATATCTCCGCATTTTTAGCGGCTTTCAGTTATCCAAAGGGTTTCCAATAGGCACGAATAGATTTTGACAATTTTTGGAGCTTGTTTAATTTTTTTTATAATGTTTTTCTGTCTATTTAAATTTTCAACGATAAAAGCAAATCAAAAGTTCATCTTCAGCGGCAAAGTCCATTTTTTCATTTCGTTTCTAGTATTTATTTCTATTAACAATTAAATTCCTTACAGATTAGCAATAACATTACGCAGTTTCGGGCAATTCCTAAGAAAATTCCTCGGATTTTCAGTTTATATTTGATAATTTTTAAATACAATAGAAATTTTCTGGATGCCAGGTAAAAGAGAAACTGATGAAGTTCAAAAATTTAATAGAGCAAATTTTACATAAAAATAGTATGGTATCAATAGTAATATAATATGTGAGTTGGTTCAGCTTCTTGAGATACAGCGCAAAGATCTTTGAATCATAATAAGGTCAATGCTGTGAAATAACCGAAAATGTGTTTTGCAGATATCTTCTAAACCAGAAGCAATACAGATAATCTAAACATCAATCCAATGACATCAATGATACAAAAGAATTTTCCATATGAAGGTTCCATGGAAAGAATTCAACATAAACGCATTTTATTAGATTTGATAAACAAGTGAGATTATTTCCTACCTATTTGTCAACAAAATGAGAGCAGAGGATTGTAGTTTAGATCAGGGTAATAACTTCTACAAAAATTATATAGTACAGGATGGCGCAATAGAACGTGCATATTTAAAAAATAGATTAAAAAATAAATACAAAAGGTATGGTTAAAATAAATCTAAGGCGTTGTAGAGTAATAAATGGAGTTTATTTTTTAAAAATAACATCATCTAAATGGTGACCCTCTCTACGACGGCACTCCTCTAACCGCAAACGAAAATTATTGAAAACTTTTTTCAGTAATACTGGTGTAATTGCTGCCATTTCACCACGGATATTCTCCTTGAGCTGAACGATGTTTCTCTGTAGACTTTGTGTTTGAGGTATCCCCACAAAAAAAAGTCAAGAGGCGTCAAGTCTGGACTACGTGGGGGCCATGGGATATCACCTCTTTTCGAAATCAGTCTGCCAGGGAACATCTGCTTCACCACCGTCATGGAGTCATTTGATGTGTGACAGGTAGCTCCATCTTGTTGGAACCAAGTTCTGGAATTCACTATTCTTGAACTTTCAATTTCTGGAGCCAAAAATCCGTCCAACATCTCAACATAGCGTTCTGTATTAACCGTGACGTTTTGACCCCGCGCATTTTCGAAGAAAAAAGGACCAATTATTCCTCTGCCAGAGATTGCTGCCCATACTGTCACTTTAGGACTATGCAATGGTTTCTGGTGTTTGATTTTGGGATTTTCACTGTTCCAGTAACAACAATTTTGACGGTTTACGAACCCATTCATAAGGAAATGAGCCTCATCAGAGAAAAGAATACTGTCAAAATTGGAAAATCGATTAAGCATTTCATTAGCAAATGCGAGCCTTGCTATGAAGTCAGACTCTTTCAACTCTTGTGTTAATTGCAGCTTATATGGATGCAGTTTAAGATCCAATGTTAAAATTCGTTGCAAACTTCGTCGCGATAATTGTAAGACAGACGATCTCTTGCGAGTCGACATTTGTGGATTTCCTCGTACTGACTCCATAACTCTCACAAAATTGTCTTCGGTCCTAGATGTTCTTTGGCGACCATTTGCTTGTGGTTTAAATGTTGAACCGGTCTCTTCAAAACGCTTTACCCATATTTTAATTAAATTAGCACTCGGAGCTTCACTAATTCGCCGTAGTCCATATTCAGCACAATATAGTCGCCTAGTAGCAATATATGAACGAAAGTTCTCGTAAAATGCGCGACGCTTCCCGTCGAAGTGATTCATAGCGACTAAAACTCCATGAGCCCGCCAACCCAACGATGTAGGCGCGCCCCCGCCCGCGCCTTTTCTGCCCCGCAAAAAAAGATGATGCAATATGCACGTTCTATTGCGCCACCCTGTATTACTTAATGACCAATCACATTTTCGAGCTGATAGACTTATTTGATTCTATGGCGAAGATGCAACTGGAGTTGCAGTTCGCAATGGCGATACTAAAATACCGACTACCATTTCAAGATCTGTATGTATAACTTTAGAACGCAATTTAATGTATTAATAGTTGTATAATGCGAGAATGAGAATGTAATAATTTCATGCAAAACAGTTGCCGTTGATCAACCATGGAAATATTTGGGTTTGTTGTGAGATTATCAGCAAACTCTCCCTAACTCTCTCTCTTCAAATTCTAACATTTGTATCCCTTCCTTTTAGGCGACAAGTTTGGAGCAAACCGAAACATTAAAACTGAATTCATTACCCTCCTTGTCAGACCTTCCTCGAATATATCACAATAAGTCGCTGACATGCACCATAATCAACGCCTCAACAAAAATAATATTATTTGGCAGACACAAATGGCATTTTACACCAAAAAGCCCTTACAACCCTAAGAGCAAAAGAAATAGTACTCGTTACTGACATGTAGCACTTTTAAGCAGATTTATGGCTACCAGATTACAGCAGCAGAAAAGAAATATCCAGCCGAAACGCTCAAAAGGTAAACTATGCAGTCACCATCAGAGAGACCATGAAACTTTAATAAATGGCTGTCTGTACTTTACTTATGTACCATGAATTCATTGTTATCAACTTCATAGGAAGTCATTGTAGGTAAAAACTCCAAAGAAAATGCCAAAACTTCAAGAGACACAAAACCATAAATGGAAAATGTCTGTCACAGTGCTCAAGAACCACAGTTTTAAAATCCTTCGGAAATCTTAAGGGTACTTTTAAAATCTATTAACATGTTGCTGGCTGGCCAGGCTAGAAACAAGAAGGATTTATGACTTGTAGATTTTGCTGTGAACTGTAAGAATTCCAAATTGATTCTTTGAGTTTCTTATTTAAGGTACCATCATAAATTTGAACTGTGTAAGAGTTTTTGTTCACTTCATTTGAAAACTGAGGGCGTAGAATGCCTCATTCGGCTGTTCTGTTGTACGAAAAGAATTTGGGATCTTTTTTCTTCCAATAGTGGAATGCGTAGGTTTCTTTTCGACATTCTGTCTGATGGAATAGTAAGCACTTCACACCATCAGTAGTTAACACGATGCTATGGTTAAACCTTAACTTGAAAAAGAGTACAGACGTCTGTCCTTTTGTGTAGCTGCAGACGACTACCTTCATTGTCAAGAATTTAAAGTGGTGCTGTTGTAATGATTATCAAATAACAATAAAATTTCTGTTTTCAGATGTTTCTTCCTCCTCAGCATTCGAACATATTCGAAATTAATTTTTGTGGAATGTTGTTTATTATATTATTTTGTACAATCTGCAGTGTTGAGCATAACTAAAACTGTAGAATGTTGTTCTGTTTTGTGTAGTTTTTTTCGTTTTACTTGCTGGGTTCTTGTTAAAAATGTAGTAATGAATCAGCGCCGCAACAAGCAAATTATATTTACAATTCAATTTTCTGTTTAAATAAGATAAGAACAAAAAAAATTCTTAACATAAGTCAACAAACAAATAATTGTAATGTTTCACATGCTATTCTCTGTGTTTGTCTGTGGCGCAAAAAACCTTCTCTGTGTATAATCTGAGGGTTGTGATCACTTCGACGTGTTCAGAATAACGATGTAGAATTAGAGTCTGAATGAGATATGAGTGGAACTTTGTCCTTACAATTTTATGCAGACTGCAGTGTCATAATGTGGGAAGTTATTTTCTGTATTAATTAAAAAGATGCTGTTCTACTTGACTACAAAATTATAATGGCGTTTAAAGAATACTGCGAAAGGCATAGGAGATCAAGACAACGTAATATTTGTTATGCTTCAATACGAGATTAAAATAGGTTTGTTACAGAATGTTTTCAAACTGAAATATGCAATTTTTTTGCAGGAAAAGTCTTTCGCTAAGGCCCACTACCTTCCCATGCATAGGAGACCAAGACAACATAAAAATTTTTGTCTTTCAATAAGAAGTTAAAATAGATTTTTTCAAACATTGTGTATTCAACAGTTTTCGTTAAAACCCACTATCTTCCCATAATCCGTCTACTTATTTCCATACGTGAGGAAGAATGGAATCTTTCATCTATAATAACTCACACGTAGAAAGTTGTAAGAATCAATACGATCAGCTCCATTTCAACTGCAATTTGCCACAACCATTTTTGAAAGGATATCAGAAACGTTGCCATCCCAACTGAGTTTTCGCTGCATCCTGTAGCGCCGTAGAGCTTTAATTCAGAAGTACAGGGTGTCCATCGGGAAGGTATACAACTTTGTTTTGCCGCCATTTTGGTAAACATTAGTCTTGACAGTTCATATTTGGCTGTCGTGAAGTACAGACGTGGCAAATTTATTATGGAAAAATATTCGATAAACCAACGTGTTCTAATCGTTAAAACATTCAATCAAAAATCAATCGTCGATTACTGTGACGATGAGAAAGTTACGTGAAATTTTTGGGAGAAACAACGTGCCAACAAGACGCACTATTTATCGTGTAGTGAATGATTTCAAAGAAAGAGGGTCTGTAGCTGACAGGGCCAATCATGGATCACAACGTACTGCAAGATGGGCTGAAAACATTACTGCTACTCAAGAAAGTGTTCAAAACAATCCATCAACCTCAATGCGACGCTGTGCTCAGGAGCTTGGTCTTCAAAGAACAACTTTGGCCACAATTCTGCACAAGGATTTGCATTTGTTTCCATTTAAGATTCAGTTGACATAAGAGCTTCTTCCACATGACCATTTACGCCGCCGTACAATATGCCAATAGGATGTTACAGCTCGCCCATGACAACCCTGATTTTCATGAAAAAATCGTAACGAGTGACGAGGCAGATCTTCACTTGAATGGATATGTGAATAAACAGAATAGTCGGTCTGGGCAATAGAAAACCCTCAAATTATTTATCAGTCACCTTTGCATCGATTAAAAGTGGCAGTCTGGTGTGCAATTTGATCAGGAGGAATCATTCGACCTTACTTCTTTAAAACTGAAAACGGTGTAACGTTAACTCTCAATGGGGAGCGATATCACGATATGATTGAAAACTTTTTAATGTCACAACTGCATGCTTTAGACTTGATTAACATGTGGTACCAACAAGACGGTACCACATCGCATACAGCCAGGATTACAATGGAATTACTGCGAGACCACTTTCCACAACAAGTTATTTCAAGAAATGGTGATGTTGATTGGCCTCCACGGTCGCCTGATTTGACTGCTCCGGATTTCTTTTTGTGGGGATATCTGAAAAGCAAGGTTTATGCAAACAAACCAGAAACGCTTAAGCAACTCAAATAAAATACTCGTGATGACATTAATGAAATACCGCGTTAAGCGTGTGAGAATGTAATGAAAAACGTGCTCAAAAGGGCTCGCATTTGTGAGGCTAACAGAGGCGGACATTTATCTGATATTGTATTCCATACATAATTGCGTACATTAAATAAAACATTTATTGATATAAGATCCATTCTCTTTCATTTAATCAAAAACAAACAAAGTAGTGTACCTTCCCGACGGACACCCTGTATTTCCATTCCCACCACATGGTCCAACTATGTGGTGATCACTTTGATGCCGAAAAATAGATTATGCGGTTCACTATTTGTATGATCATCGTTAACAATATATTTTACGAAATATTTTCTCATCCCTTTCCCTTTCGACTTCTTCCGCCTTCGTAATTACTATCAACTTTTGATATTTTCATTTTCTTCGTTATTCTAAATAGTACTTTTAATAAATCAGATTGTTGATTATTTGATCAACAAAACCTAGTAACTGACCTCTCTTCGGATTATCTATACGAGGTAAAGATAAAAACAAAAATTTATGCTCCTATTGGTAAATCTCTCTCCTATACTATTGAAAGGAGATTTAACTAAAATTTCAGAATTTGGAACAGAAAAATTCACAAATTCATCCTAGGCACATTTGGAGTATCTTTTCTAAGTTTCACTGCAATTTTTGAACTATGGTTAAACATTCGCCAATTACCGATCAGTAGCATATGCGTATACGTGTGTGTTCAAAAAACAAGGTGAATTTTCAAATTTCGCGGGCTATATCTTCGAGACGAGTGTACAAACGTAAAAAAAAAATAATAATCCAAAGTCGAATGTACACGAAATTTGAAAATTCACTTTATTTTTGAAATACGTCTCATAAAAGAAATATTTGTACAGACGTACCTTTGTACTTGCGTCAAGTATTAAAATCGGATTTATTGGCTTACGCTGTATATCTCATACAATAATTTAACTATTACAGAAACATCTCCATATCCGTATCCCAGGACGAGTATCAGGGGAGTAGTCCTTGTAATGGCCTATAGAGAATTTTTTTTTTTTATATACAGAGTGGCTGATGAATGTTGACACCTAGATTTTACTTGCAAGATGTTGAAAAATTTTACTTTCAGGACCTACATCTAAAGAGAATTCTTTTCAACTCTGTTGCCCCAAAAAAATTATGATGAAAGTTATCGCACAGTCCGGTCTATTATGGCGGAATGCCAGCGAATACAAGTTGATTTCAAGAAACTCCACAATGTCTTAACCTTAAGATGTCCTGAAATTCCTGCACCTGATTTTTTTTCATGTGGGATTATGGCAATCATGAAGATTGGAAAATAAAATCAAAGTGTTTGGATCATCTGAAGCTTCTGACTGACGACGACATCCTCATAACTGAATAAAATTAATTACAGTGGGAACATCTATCTGAAGAGTTCTAAATCCCAGATCTAAAGCCACTATGCTATGTTTCAGATAGTTTCGAACGCCAAATAACTGCATATAATTATTCAGACATATGAAAAGATCTTACATACATTTGATGTTGGCCTCCTATTGGGATCATCACGCGGGTTGTGGTTGATACCAAAATCATTGGTAGAGACTTTGTGCTCGAATGCTACCGGGTACTACAGACCCATAGAGTAGCAGAGGTGGTATGATTGGCCTCACGTCCGCTAATGGGGATTATGTTCCATACTAGCATATTCAATTCGGTATCTCCTGGCTGCGAAGAAAGGGTTGACAATTGCGGTAGCACCAAAATTGTCAGCTTCTTTTCGTATATAGTCTAAGTTTTACTTGGCTATCCCAGGGGGGCATTGGCAATCGTATCGTAATATGCCCAGTGTGTCGCACACCGTGGGTAAGGCCTTCACGGTGAAACTCACGTAAAACTCTCGTAGACTTCTGATACATGGTGGAAGTTCTTGCATTTTGGTTTTTGGTGGAATTTTGAGACTCCACCTCTAATATCTCAATTTTAATTATAGTTGATTACAAGTCGCACGATAATCCAACTCGTTTCTCCCATAAATATTACTTTCATTTAACGAGACCATTCGTTTCTCAAGTTGTCTCTATACAGCGTTCCCTCAGCACATCTCACAATTAATTAGAATGTCGCCACGTGTGTGAAGTCTCATTGTTGTTTATGGCATTAAGTACGGGTTTTGCAGCAGTTAGACTCGAATGAGCCGTAAATTTTCACTAAATTGCACGTTAGAATTAGGGAAAAGTTGTCCTAGTAATTGAGAAAATTTGTTGAAAAAAAATGCGGCTATTTCATGGTACAACACTGTTCGATTTGCGCTGATGAACTTTGTGGGTACCCCAGTAGAATTTAATACTATACTAGAAACACGGATCATATGCACGACCATTGTATAGAAACATGTTTTCTGTTGATTACCAGGATTTAATTGCAAAATAAATTTTCTAGCCTGTTGTCAGCTATGGAGCTATATCTGAAATTATATTCTTCTGCACAACAATCATAATAAATATCAGTATTCTAATGTCAAAACTTGTACGACTTTGTTCTGTACATTGAATCTCCTATATGGGGTTAATTTAAGCCTTACATTTGAAGAGGATATCTTCTAAGCGGATAGACACTGTCACTTTGCATAATTGCATAAAAAAATCCTGGCTTTCAAAATACACATCGCCAAATACCGTTTCTTCCTTTTCCATTACATGATTGTAATTGATAAAAATTGAGATATTTCGACGTTTACATTTGTTATTGCTTAAGTAAACTTATGAAGTAGCATTGCTCGTATATGTTCCACTACGTAGGGGTTGTTTTTGTTGGGCTTTACAAATGATGGAAAAACTTGCACCTATTTTATCCTTTCAATTAGCACAGTATTATCTTTGGCTTATTGATACAGAATAACGTCAAGTTCAAATAACTCTGTATGTTATTTAAAGTAACGCTCTTGTGTGAACAAGCCGCAACATTTAGCAGTTCTATTCTAAAGAACTACAAATGTGTCGGTGATGGAAAATTATCTAATACTTTAGCTCTGACGACAGTCACTTGGCCGATATTAATTTCTTATCTTAACAGAAAAATATTCTGGTTAAAAACTTTACTTGGAAATAGAGCCGATATTTTTTTGCTATAAAGAAAAGTTGTAGGGTAAGAAATTCGGGCAACTAATTTTGCGTCATTTCGGGTAATTAATTCTGCTACGTTGTAGACAAAATTACCGCATGTTTATGAGGAGTGTAATACTATATGCCTTGTTACCAAGTATTTGACTTCCGCGCTCCTCACAAATGACGAAATTGTGAATGACGAATTGAGATAACAATTATGTCATCTACCATTTTCCAATAGTGTGATTAATTATTTTCCAACCAGTATATTATAGTTTTCCTCCAATTATAAATTTCCCAGGCACAGAAGTCTTTGAATTGCACATTTTTAATGTTTTTTGTTTTTCTATTGCAAATATTTACTTACTCATCATGAATGATTTTAATAACGTTCTTGGAGACATACCTAAAACAAAAAAGAAAACAATAATAATATAAAATAGACAAAAGTAATAAAAATTAAAAATTTAAGACACATACTTTATATACATATACCTGCAAATTTCAAACAGTGACAGATTTTTCTTAAATATTTATTAGTAGTATTATAATAGTAGTGGAAGGTATACTACTTTGTGTGTTTATAATTTTTAATTAAATAAAAGAGAATGGATTTTATATTGATACATGTTTTATTTAACGTCGGCAATTATGTATGGAATACAATATCAGATAAACGTCCGTCTTTGTTAGCCTCACAAATGCGAGCCCTTTTGAGCACATTTTTCATTATATTCTCAAACATTGCATGCGGTATTTCATTAATTTCATCACGAATATTTTGTTTGAGTTCCTCAAGTGTTTCAGGTTTGTTTGCATAAACATTGCTTTTCAGATATCCCCACAACGAGAAGTCCGGAGCAGTCAAATCAAGCGGCCGTGTAAGCCAATCAACATCACCATTTCTTGAAATAACTTGTTGTGGAAAGAGGTCTCGCAGTAATTCCATTATAATCCTGGCTGTATGCGATGTGGCACCGCCTTGTTGATACCACAACATGTTTATCAAGCCCAAAGCATGCAGTTGTGACGTTAAAAAGTTTTCAATCATATCACGATATTGCTCCTCATTGACAATTACCGTTACGCCGTTTTAAGTTTCAAAGAAGTAAAGTCCAATGATTCCTCCTGACCAAATTGCACACCAGACTGCCACTTTTAATCGGTGCAAAGGTGACTGATGAATAATTTAAGGGGTTTTCATTGCCCAGAACCGACTATTCTGTTCATTCATATATCCATTCAAATGAAAATGTGCCTCGTTACTCATTATGATTTTTTCATGAAAATCGGGGTTGTCATGGACGACCTGTAACATCCTATTGGCATATGTATGACGGCGTAAATGGTCTTGTGGAAGAAGCTCTTGTGTCAGGTGAGTCTTAAACGGAATCAAGTGTAAATGCTTGAGCAAAATTGTGGCCAAAGTTGTTCTTTGAAGATCAAGCTCCTCAGCACAGCGTCGAATTGAGGCTGATAGATTGTTTTGAACACTTTCCTGCGCAGCAGTAATGTTTTCAGCCGATCTTGCATGGACGTTGTGGTTCATGATTGGCCTTATCAGCTACAGACCCTCTTTCTTCGAAATCATTCACTACACGATAAATAGTGCGTCTTGTTGGCACGTTGTTTCTCCCAAAAATTTCACGTAACTTTCTCATCGTCACAGTAATCGATGATTGATTTTGATAAAATGGATTTAAAACACGTTGGGTTGTCGAATATTTTTCCATAATAAATTTGCCACGTCTCTACTTCTTATGTGGCGACTGTAATAGACAGCCTTATCTATTATACCTATACGCTGTCCGTACAAAATAATTCCAAGCGCTTCGATCTTCAGCGCTTCCCCTCCAATTCATCACACCAAGCTTCGATAGTATTTCAAAAAAACCTGGTTCTTTCAACGGAGTTTTGGTCGCTCACGTCTCTACTTCACGACTGCCAAATATGAACTGTCAAGACTACAGTTTACCAAAATGGCAGCAAAACAAAGTAGTATACCTTCCCGACGGACACCCTGTATTTCGCCACTCTGCAAACAGATATTATGTAAACGAAATAATTTACATTAAGCGTAGTTTTGTCCACTAAAGTTATGTTTCTTGCAAACTAACGCTCGGTAAGTTGTAAAAAAAGGCCAATTAATCATCAGCAATTAGTAAACTGCCAATAACAATAATAATGATTGTCTTGGCGTCGCCAATCATAGCGATAATTATAATGATTATATAGAGCTACCAATAAAACGTGTCGTTTTTTGTGTAAATCAAAAAGATTTTAACAAATTGCTATGCATCCTAAAATATTCCACCATGAAAAAAAAAGTGTTTTCAACTTTTGCATTAACCTAATAAACACATATGTAGTCAGCGACAATGACAAACAGAAGTTCATTAACGATGTCATGCCGTTTTATTGTGTCTGCACGAAAATTTTTTTTAACAAACTGATAATAATTGATTGAAGTAGGTTGATTAGTGGCAAAAACATAGGTTGAAAAAAAGCTACTCACAATTGTTATACGCAGTGATATTGTAGTTAATATGAAAAGTAATGCGGATACAAGAGGTAGATAAAATTATATAAAGTGTGACCTATATACGAGTACGTATTTTATACACAAGAAAATAAACTTTCAGGGAAAAAATATATTTGTTATGTCATTTACAATACTCATTAGGAGATTTGGTTCGCAGTATTGAGGAATAAATTAAGAGTGCACAGTACTCCTCGGGTTAAACTGTTTGGATAGATAACATAGATTTTGTATTTGAGATATTTGTGGGTTATATACCTGCAAAAGCCTATTCCGATGTTAGTAATAACAAAAATTAGTCGCAGTTCTTAACAAATTGGAACTGAGAAAGAGAAAAATTGATTTAAGGCAGGCATTCGATTTATTGAAACTCTCTTAGTATATCAAATATCACAAAAAATCCATGAATGAAGAACTCCCGTCCAGTGCATTCAACTTATGCATTCTTCTCGAAACTCAAGTTGACGCTAAACTAATAAATATTAAATGTATCGAATAAAAGTATCACAAAGCTGTCATTAGTTTTTCGAAGGCATCTGCAAATTGTGCTACAAAAGGCCAGGAAAATGTTTTAAACGCCCACATTTAACATCGCTTTTGATCCAGAAAACACTTTGAATATTATACCAGTTTTTTTGCGAATCTAATGGAATATTGGATTAAAGCAATTTATATTTGTACGCACCGTCACGGGAGGCATCCGAAACAACTAGAAATATTCATTCATAAAATGTTTCGCAAAAATAGTAAACAATTTGAAAAACTGTGAAACGTTTTTCCAATTTACAATTTAGACACTGTATTTAAAAAGAAGACAGATACACAGGCTGGGCCAAATAAGACCTAAGTAGTGGTCTACAAATAAAACCTGGTGGTCTTGCGGTAGCAGTGCTTGCACAATTTGAATTTTGTATGGGTACATCTTAAGATCCAACTTTAAAAGTCTACGTAATGTCGTTCTGGAAATGCCCAATTGGCTGGAAGGACGCACAGTTTCCACGTTGTCTTCAGTGCGAATATTTTGATGGGCACCTCATCCAGGACGGTCGGCCACTGAACCCAGTTCCTCAAAAGGAACGACCAAACTCCTAATCATGAAGGCTGTGGGAGCTGATCTGGAATTAAAATGTTGCCGACATTTACGCTGCGTTAAAACAATTGATCGTTGACAAGAATAGAAAAACTCGATAATTTTAACGCGTTGTGTTGTACTGTAGGGTTCCATAATAAATTTCCAACAATTTAATTATAACCTACAAAAAGAGAAAAATAAATATGTCAAAAAATAAAAAAGTTATTTGTGCTTAACATTAGTAGGTCTTATTTGGCCCACCCTGTATATATAAAATGGACAATCTTGATTTAGTGGTTTCAAAACGGAAGGTCATCTGTGATCCGAAATGTTATTTATTTGTCATTTACGAATATGGATCGTTTAACAACCGAAAAACGCTAAAAATATTTAAAAATTGCTACAAAATTAGTGATTGAAACATGGACACTTTTTGTGCATTAAGGGGTGATTATAATCGTCATAATCGACTAACTGTGCAATGAATTGACTGGATTATAAATAAATTTGAAGTAACTGGAAGCGTTACAAATGTGGTCAGGTCTGTGCATCTTCGCAATATACTCGTACTCGCTGCCGAAAATATCGCTTCTGTTAGTGAAAGTGTGGTGAATAATCCAAATTTCAACTCACAGCAATATAGCTGTATGATAACCGACTTTTTTTGCCTAGAATTGAAGATAATGAACTGGGCGATATGTGGTTTAAACAAGAGGGGGCCAAGAGTCATACAACACGATCGATTTTTGCCTCATTGCATGAGAAGTTTCCAGAAAGCGTAATTTCACGTTTTGGCGACGTCAATTGGCCACCAAAATCATGCGATTTGACACCGGATAATCCCCAAACGTTGGAGCATTTAAAAACCTACATTCATCAAGTTATCGCCGAGATATCGCCTGAAATGTGCGAAAAGTTGGTCGAAAACTACCTCAAAAGGATCCACTTCTGCGACCAATCCAAAGGCGGTCATTTAAATGACATAGTATTTCATATATAATGGCAAGGTCCAAGCATTATAATGATATATAGGGTGGAGCATAAGTACGTAAAGATTTGATCAGTGAATACATTTTTTGTTTATCTTTTTTTTTTCTTTACAGAATTAACTAAATAATACTTGGGAAATTTATGATGGAAAGGCTCAGCACAGAACAAAGAACAAAAATTGTTCAATTTTACTTTGAAAGTCAGCATTCGATTATTCAGATCATATCGAAATTTCTTTCATGTTCGAAATGCTCCTAGCGCTCCAACAATTTACCGACTGGTTCAGCGCTTTGGGCAACAAGGGGCTGTCTGTGATCTTCTGCGTTCGAAGTGATCTCGTGCAGTTTGAAATGAAGTGACCATTGCTCGAGTGTAAGCAAGTATTGAGGTAAACCCCGAAACTTGCACCAGGCGACGTTCTCAGCGGTTGGAGATGTCTATGCGGTCTTTGCAAAGAATTTTACATATGTTACATCTGTTTCTATATAAGATGCGATTGGTTCACGAGTTAAAACCAAATGATGCACAAGAATGCATTCGATATAGTCGGGGTTAACATTACTTATGCGCCACCCTTTACAAGTTTCGTTGAAGTCATAGCTTTATGTGTGTTTTATTTAACTGTAATTTTGAAACCGAAAAATTGATAACCCGTTACTTTTCTCTTTATTCCAAAATGTGGAATTGTTTGCATTTTTCACTCAAAGAATTGAAGAATGAGATATTGATAATAAAAAACTGTTTCTGAGAAACTTTTATACCGAACGACTGTGTAAGTCGATGTTCGAAATCGAAATACTTCTTTTTATTTTGATACAATTCCTAAACGATGATTTCGATAGTATAAAACTCAAAAGCATAAATACGAATTGTTTTACACTAACTATTGTAGAATTTAATTTTCAAAATCACAGATTAGTGAAAATATGTAATATTATATGTCGCTTCATCGTTTTTGCCGTCCATGAATTTAGTTTTCATCACCCATTACAATATGATGAAGAACATCGTTCTCTTTTGTCGCTGAAGCAGTTGCTCACTGGCGAAAAAGCAAAATATTTTGGCTTCAACTCATAAGGAACCCAATTCCTTGCTTTTAAATCATTTCCAACGCATGTAATCGCTTAGAATTGGCTTGGCGGATAACTGTTAATACTGCAGTAACCTCTACCTGCACGGATCCCTATCAATCAACGCCGCCAACTCAGTGTCTTTAAAGGTTTTTTGTCTTCCTTCATGCAAACGGTCGTCAACATCAAAATCACCGACTTTAAAGCGACGGATCCAATCTGGACAAGTTGTTTCACTTAAAGCAGCATTTTCGTAAACGTTTTGAAGCTCTCGATGAGCTTCATTAGCTTCGTTTTTTTTTGATTGAAAGAAGAAAATCTATACTTCCCGCATAGAATGATTACCTATATTTGGCACAAAACCATACATATTCACTTTACCAAAAGAATATGAAGTAAAAAGAAAATCACTATTGTGTCGAGGCGGTAAGTTTACCATATGCCTAAGCTTGGCTTACGACGTTTAGGTTATGGCAGAATCGACTAGCACTTACAACTGGCGTCATCTATTGGCAAACAGCGGGAACTTAGTTGCGCACCTAACATATTTGGTTTATTCAACTTTAAGTCTTCTTTCACATTGTACGTTTAAGAACTCGGTAAATACCGGTTAATTTTGCATTACAAGAACTCTTTAAGATATCATTAGATTATTTGTTAATATTTATTTTATTAATGTTAATTTTGCCATATACGTCTCCCCTATCCTATATTTTCTTTTTTCTTTAGCTCTTTATAGATTTATTCATTTACTGTTTCTAATTTTCCTATTTTTTTATGGATCATGCCTGTACTTCTTAATTGATTAACCTCCGTTTTTTTGAATTTTTTGTGTCCTTATTCTGTTATTTACTTACTTTTTCTTTTGTTTAATAAAACATTTTTGTTGTTTTGTTCTTTATCCAGCTATTTGTTTAAGCATTTTTCTTATTTTCTATCTTATCAATTTTGTTATTATGATAGTATGCTGAGTTCTTTAAGAATTCTATTAAAACAATAAAAGACTTAAGCAACGAACTTTGTTTTAATCAATTTTTTTGCGCTGTGTGCGCGAAATGCCCCGCTATCATTATGAATTATTTATTAATTTGTAGTGGTACTACTTTTCTAATTGAGCTATATAATTGCTGTCATAATAACAAAAGATTAAACTAACGAATACTAGAACAGGTTTCGGTTGACAATTGACAAATCGAGATTTATTTGATCAGCTTGCCTTAAGGAAATTAAGGGTAATTTAAGCATAATCTTTGTTCTTTTCATTACTTACTGGTTCTCCAAATATCAAGCAGTGGATGTATTGAAAGTTAATAAATCACTTTTTTTTAAGCATTATAACTAAAAACGAAATCCGGTTTCTGAAGAACAAAATAATCGCCAATAAAATTTATCTTTATATCCGCAGCCAAAATGGACGCCATTGTACCGGTTTTATGTCTAATGAACAGCAACAAGTGTAAATTATATGAAAAATATAATATAATAACCTGAATACAAGATCTGAAGCAAAGCATGATGAACGTAAAAAGGTAGCTTTTGCAACTGTTTCCCTTCTGAAAGACGGAATTTAGTTTGCATATGTCTGTGATGAACAAGAAACTAAGAATAATTCACACGTGTCGTTGTCATATAAAATTGCTATTTTTAAATAGCCGCCGTTAGATAAAACTAATCATTCGTATATTAACCAGAATCGAATTTCTTGTTTGCAAGAAACCTTCATTAAGGAATTCTCTCCATAAAGCAAAAAAATAAGAGTCACCTTAGCAAATGATAACAAACTATAATTACAAGAAGAATCACAATGGTGGTCCGTCATTATTGGCAGGTTTCTTGCGTGAATTCTTATCTTCCATTTTTTGTGCGTTCTGTTATTAGCAACATTATTTTACAAGTAATCATTAAATAAATAGTTGATTCATTCATAATACTTTTTTTCCTAACAAATATGTATGTTTCAGTCCACTATTATGTACTTTTTGAAAGCGAATATGGGTTACTTCCAATTGAAATGTAGCAAAACTTTGGAAATATTTGAGATGTCTTAATTATAAGTCACTGAATTGGTATCAAATTGTCACTCTTTCAATGCAGTTCTTTCTTAATGATGTATAGTTGTTGAAGAAAGTATTTGCTTTACCTTTTATGATGGCGCGATATCAAAGTAAAGAAATTTTGACTCTTTAAATCGATGCTGGGAAATATACTTTTTAGTTTTATTGAATATTCTCAGTAGTGGCTTAACAGACGATGTTGTCGTGAAGATGATTCAGGGAAAAAAGAGGACGAAGCCAAGTTGTTAGCAACCATGATGACTATCGTCTCTTAGTTTTAGAAAAAAACAACAGTTTAACTTCGAAATTACTATTTAGACTAGTTGCCAGCTAGTTAAGTAATTTAACTGTTATACACTTGTACAAGCAATAGCTACCAAATATGTAAAATTCAATAAATTCCCTTCTTTTATACAAATTTGAATTAGAAATTCATTCGCTTAAAAATATAAAAAGATATAAAAAGAAATATACATACTAATTCAATAAATAACGAAACCGCGTTAACAGTTGTACTTAATTTCTTCAAAAGTAAGTTGAATGGAGAAATTTGTAATAAATTTTTTTTTTATTATAGTAATAGGCTTTTAACGGGTGTCCCAACAAGAACACAAGATTTTAATTTGGCGCCATTCGAAGTGCCACTGTTTGACATTTGAACAATTGTTTTTTTTTTTTGCTAGTAGAAGGTACGGGGTTAGTAAAAATGGAGCGCTACATGAATGAACAACGCATTCTCATTGTGAAATTGTTTTACCAAAATGGTGAAAGTTTTGCGGCTACAGTTCGCAAATTGCGATCAATTTGGGGTCACAATAATGCTCCAAAAGAGTCAACTGTAAAGAGATTAATGGATAAATTTGCCAAAACTGGGTCTGTTAGTGATGTAAAGACAACAACGCGCCTTCGACCAGGTCGATCGACCGAAAATGTCGCAGCTGTACGTGATGATGTCGCTCAAACTCCATCCACCTCAATTCGACACCGAGCTCAGCAAATTGGTGTCTCCAAATCCACAATGCAGCGAATTTTGACGAAAGATTTGCATCTTCATGCATACAAAGTTCAATTGACTCAGGAACTGAAGCCAGCTGGCCATGGACAGCGAAGGGAGTCCGTTAATTTGGTATTGGAGAAACAACATGAAAATGCTGATTTTGCCGATAAAATCATCTTCAGTGACGAGGCCCATTTCCATCTTGATGGCTTCGTCAATAGGCAGAATTGTCGCATTTGGGGTGAGGAAAATCCTCGAGTGATTCACGAGAAGCAAATGCATCCTCAACGTGTCACTCTGTGGTTGGATTTTGGGCTGGAGGAATCATTGGACCTTTTTGTATGTAAATGAGGCATTTCAAGCGCAAACAGTCAATGGTGTTCGGTATAGTGAAATGATAACCAGTTTTTTCGTGCCTAGAATTGAATGTGGTTGCAACAAGGTGGCGCCACATGTCATACAGCCAGAGAAACAATTCAATTGCTGTCAATCAGTCATTTCCCTGTCGTGTTATTTCGCGTTTTGGACACCAGAATTGGCCGCTTAGATCGTGCGATTTAACACCACTAGACTTTTTTCTTTGGGGTTTTTTGAAGTCGTTGATTTACGCAAATAAGCCGACGACGACTTTAGTCTTAAAAGAGGAAATTGGACGCTGCATTAATGAAATACCGCTGCATTTATGCAAAACGGTTATTGAAAATTTCATTAAAAGATCGCGTGTGTGCCAGCAAAACCGCGGCGGCCATCTGCCCGATGTGTTGTTCCATACATAACCTCATTCTCTCTACTTTACGATATAATAAAGTTTCACGATTTTTTTTAAATATCTGTATTTTATTTAAAATTTAAATCTTGCGTTCTTGTTGGAACAACCTTTACAATTATTGTGACGAAACAAATTGCCATTTCATATACAAAAAAAGAAAAAAAAAACAAAAAATTTACTTGATTGATTATAGCAAACTTCCTTTAAGCTTCTAAAGGCATTGCCGCTACAATTTCCATACGCTTGAGGAATTTTATGTAAAAGTAATTATAGATCTAAGATACCAGGAATTCCAATCTGCCAGTCACACTTAATCGACAATTAAAACGTTATATTTCTGCTTCAACCAACTAATGTTCAACAACTTAATTAGTTCAATGTTAAGTGACTCAACACACTTAGATCCTGTTTAATTTATAATGGACAAAGTACGCAACCATTATATCCAATTTGTATTCCAAACAAGGTCTTTGCTTCAGTCCTACAAATGGAGATAAGAAACTCGTCATTGCGATGGCAAATGCTACGGCGTAATCTTAAAGTGACATATCGTAAATACAACTACACGTTTTAATTTAATAAGGAAAACGTCTATACCAACAACAAGGAGATTTTCCAACCTACCAACTTTACCACTTTTTTCGTGTACTGTCTTCTTTTGGCGGCGTTTTAACAATTTATTACGCATTTCGTTGTTTATAACCATGTTTTAGCAGCGCTTTTTTGTTGCTGTTGTTTGTGGCTTTAAGGCGAAAAAGTCATCAAACTTTTGTTTTGAAATGCACCTAAAACGCCAACATAACATAAGCATGCGAAGAGCATTGTGTGGCATTTCATTCATCAGGATGGCTGGCTGGTGAGTGAGGCCGGCTGCTGGTTACCACTTGCGTTTGTTTGGATGACTTGTTTAGCCATTTGTTGCAGTCAGTTTCTGAGCAGCTTTGTTTCTACGTTATTTGTAATCCAATGTAGCTGTTTTGTGTCCGATGCTTCTTATAGCTTACTAAATTCCAGCTTAATTGCCTGTTTCAATAGCAAATTTAGCTTTTATCCAGTTTATTGCATTTTTGTTTTAGTTTTCATGGTAGAGGTAGAGGTGTCCACGAAAATTTAAACTTTAAATTAGTTAGGCTAATTGAAATCCATGGCATTAAATTAATTGGCACCCATAGTAGTAGAATGACTTAACACTAAAGCTTTGTATGGTTATTCTTCTCAAATTGTCCTAATTAAAGGTGGTCACAGAAATAAGCTGGCTGAATTTGCCACACTCGTTAAAGTTTCTTGGTAGCGTGACAAATACATGAAATCAATATCAAGGTCTTCTAATAATATGAATGAAGTCATAGAAGAAGGAAAACCAACATTTTGTGGGGAGAATTCGGTATAGATAAATATAAAGGAATAAATCGCACACAATATAATATCATTTACTTTACCATAACGCAATTTAAGACACAATTTTAATTTCGAATAAATCGGACAACCGAAAGAAATTTTATCATATTTTGTTTCAGATTAGTACGTCCGCAATGAAATTAAATATAATTTTAATCCTAAAGATTTTTGAAGCATTTTAATCTTTTGCAACTTCGCCACCAGATCGTTGTTTCGGTCACCCAACGAAGCTTTCAGTTCAGTTCTGAATCAGATTAAAAAACTAAATGAAAAGAAACTCTCGTCTGGTTCCTCTAGTCAAAATGTGGTGAAAATGGAAATCTACTATAATCTAGAAAGTGAACTTATATTTCAAGTATGAATTGGAGTAAATCTTTTGATTAAATACGAGGTGTGTTTCAAAAAACAAGTCGAATTTTAATTTTTCCCAAAAAATATTTATTTATTCATTAATTTCTATTATATCTCCTTCAAAGTAGTCCACCTCAGGTATAATAAACTTGTGCTAACGTTTTTTCCAATCCTCGTAGCAGTTCTGATATGCACTTTTTGGTATGTCCTTGAGCTCTCTCAGTGATTCGGTTTTTATCTCCTCAATCGCCGCAAAACTCCGTCCTTTTATGGGTCTCTTCAATCTTGGGAAGAGGAAAAAGTCGCAGAAGGCCAAATCTGATGAATACGGTGGCTGAGGCATGACAATGGTGTTGTTTTAGATAAAATAATCTCTCACAAGCGAAGATGAGTGAGCAGGTGCGTTATAATAAAGCAAAAATCATGAATTTTTTTCCACAATTCCGGGCTTTTTTTTAGTATTTCTTCGGCGCATAACTTCAAGGTAATACTTCTTATCTACCGTACGACCTTGTGGTAAGAACTCCTGATGGACTACGCCATGGTAATCAAAGAAGACGATGAGCAAAACCTTGACCTTTTATCGAATCTTTTGCTTTTTTTTTTTGTCTTTGGTCTCTGCTGGACTCTTCCATTGGGACGATTGGGCTTTGGTTTCGATGTCATAACCATATACCTATGATTCGTCTTTAGCTATGATCCTTTTAAACAACTCTGGATCATCGTTGACGTCATCCAACAATTCCTGAGCGATGCTCATGCGACGTTGTTTTTGGTCAAAATTCAGCAATTTTGGAACGAACTTCGCTGCCAAACGCTTCATGTCCAAAATTTCCAAAAAGATTGCATGGCATGAGCCAACCGATATGCCGACATCCTCAGCAGCTTCTCTAATTGTGATTCAACGATTCTCCATAAAAATTTTCTTCACTTTCTTAACATTTTCATCGGTTGTTGATGTGCTGGGGCGTCCAGAACAAGCGTCGTCATTCACATTTTCGCGACTTTCTGTAAAAATCTTGTAAACATTTTTTTTTTGTGACTCAGAGTACTCTCTTTCTCTCAGAGTACGTATACCCCTGTCAACATTTCAAGTGTTTTTGAGCGCTTAATTCCATTTTGTACACAAAGTTCGATGCAAATTCTTTGATCCTTTTTTTCGATAGCAGAAAATCGCAGAACACACAAAACGCTTGTCTTATGTATGCTTCTTTTGTATCTTCGAGACGAGTGTACCAACATAAAAAAAATAATAATCGAAAGCCGAACGTACGTACCGTTCAAATGCATTACTTTATATTTTTGAAATTTGTTGGTTTTATTTCGTAAACTTGCTATTTCCAATAAATCGCTGAGAAAAATTGGATGTGATAAGACCTGGAGGCACTGGGAGCCAACGGAATGTAAAGTTTCTTGAAATAAATTAAATGGAAAATTTTCACTGCAATCCTGTCATAACAGGTTTGGCTATGTGAACCCAAACAGAGTTGAAGGGGACTCTCTTTTGACGTAATTCCGAAATGAAAAATTCTTTCAATATCTGTGAACAACATCATATTGTAAAAAATGTTTCTACATTTTAGAAATATCGATAAGAGAGATACTCCACTCATATTGGTTTGAAAATGTTTTTGTCTTATTATAGAAAATTGTATCCGTCATGACGGGACACTGTTTGATTGGAAGACATGCAGTGAGACTGAAGGTTCCGACTAGTAACTTCTGCAGGAGCTGTAGGAATGAAGAGGGAGAGGAGTTCATAGAACACCTTCTTTGCAATTGCCCCGCCCTGGCGAACAGGCGGGGTTGAACATTGGGTTCTTATTTCTTTGGGGACCTAGGAAATCTGGACGATATAGATATTGTCCGACTTAGGAGCTTCTTGGGGCGCTCAGGATGGTTCAACGAGGGAAATTGAGGACATTCACATCTCTAGTTTAAGTGGCATCACAATGGACTATATAGTCTAAGTGAGTCTGTTTATTCAGACTGCCACACTGACCTAACCTAACCTACATAAAAATAACGAAGTTTATAGTGTTCTAGTTAACGCTTAAGCGATTATTAGAAAATTTTGCAACATTTTACTTTAAGAAATTATCTTTATTTTTGCAATATTTTGATAGCAGTTCAAAAATGCATAGCTTTCTTGCCGAGGTGTGAACAACACAGGTATGGTAGCACCCCAAAAATAATTCAATTACCGGTTCAAAATTTAATGTTGTTGAAACTAAGCAATATTTCTGCAAAATTTCTTTAAAATCTTTCGAAATGACAATAAATGACAGATTTGTTTGGCTTTTTCACTAAACTGACTATTGCATACAGTCCAAATCTTACTCCAGTTAAAAACCACGCAAGTGCTCATACACGGCCAAAGACAGTAGCCAATTCGTCTACCTATAATCAATTAATTATGCAAATTCAAAATCACTGAACAGTATGCTATGTCTATGAATCTCAGCGATTAGTACTCAATTGGGCGTGTATAATACTCAGCATCAGTACTCGCTCAAACACAATACAATTTCTATACCCTCAATAGTTTATGGACATCCTGTGTCCAGTAATTGTTTATAGTTACATTTGAGCTTGTAGCTGTTTTCTTGTTTCATATCCGTTGTGTTTTGCTAAACCCCGAAAGCTGCGTCTTCGAAACCAGTTAATAATTTACAGCTCTTTGTCAATGTTGACATTGAATTTAAGTTTTCTTTGCTTGCTTATTTTTAAACTGTCTATTTTTGTATTTTTATTTATTTATTTATTTTTTTTTTTTTTTTGTTTTTTTGTTTTGCTTTTGTAGTCTTTTTGCATATGATGTTTATTTGCTTGTATTTATCTGTCCGTTTCATTTGTCATCTTTGTTTCGGTTTTCTGCCTCCCGGGCATTTGACATCCCAAAACCTCAACTCGTTTCTAGACAAATTGCTACGAGAAAAAGATTCAACATTGTATGTGATATTATTTCTCTTTATGCTTTAATGTAACGGCTTTCTGTGTGATAAAAATTTAAATTTTCTGTTCATTTAGTTATTTTATAATTTCGATCGGTGGCACCTGCTGTTGTAAAGTCATATTTCAAATACAACACTTTTGAGGTGGGGAATATATTTTTTAGTTTATGTAGTGTTAATAATTTACCGCGAAATGTTATCACAGCAATACAACTTGTCAACAATATGGAATGTGTATCGAAAAGGGGTTCCCTCTCTTCTTATAAATTTACATATAATCGTGTTCGTATTTGTGAATAAGACATAAAAACAAAAGACTTAAGAAAGAAACACCTTGTGTTTAGTAATTACAAGTATAACTTTTCGAAAATATTTTACATACGAAAAATTTTGATACGTTTATTGTTTTTGGAATAAGCTGTTGTAAAAAGCAAATGTCGATGCAAATGCAAGTGTGTAAATCTGTCAGATTTGGTCTGAAGATTTACTTTAGAACTTAGGTTCCGGGAGAGAGACTGGAAGTTTTGTGGAAGAACTAAGGTTCTTAGCGGGATGTGTATACTTACGAGGGGGTAAGGGTTCGTAATGGAGGAGAGGAAATAGACATCGGTTAACTTACATTATTATCGGGTTTTATTCGTATGTTGAGGGCGGCTGGCGAAGCCGGACCACTTCGTGGCTGGCGGAAAAAGGAGTACAAGTATTTCGTTGATTTCAACCAGGAGCCCTCAGTGCCCCGCTGGGTTGCCATATGGGCGTAACAAAATAGAAGTTTTTATAGTTACATAGTTGTTTGAAGGGGCCTTTTGCACAAGCAAATAGAATAGTTAATTTTTACAACTTACAATATTTACAAATTGTTTGATACAAGCGATTCAACTTAATTCAGTGTAACTTGATATGAAGCAACTTTAATTCAAAACAATACAATTTAATTAAATGCAATTCAATTCAGAAATTTAATTTAATTCATAATTTAGAATTCGTAATTTACTTTACTTTATCAAACTCATTTTTCAATTCAATTTATAATAATTTCAATTTATAATAATTTATAATAATTCATAATTTAATTTACTCTACAAAGGTTCATTTTTCAATTCATGGGAAGGAAGGATTAACTACGTTCAACAGCTATAATATATTATCAATCAATAACTTTTACCACAAAAACGTTTTATGACTTTTGGGACGTATTTAAAAACTTTTGTCTTTGCCTTGATTATAAATTGGTATTGCTAAAAACGTCATATAGATACTTTACATAAAGACAACATAAAACAGTTGGGAAAATTTTTCTTTATTTTTCAACATAATCTCCTTTCAATCCTATACACTTTTTTCAGCGATATTCAATTATTTCTATATCCTTTTTATAGTAAGAACTCTCAAGCTCTTTAAAAAAAAAACTAATAAATGAAAAGATGCAAAAGTTTTTGCCTATCTAATATAAAGTTAGTAGGTAAAATCAGACATAGCAACGGATTTACCACTTCACTTGCAATCTACAGACGAAACGGTGAGCATCCAAATAAAACCACCTATTGGATAAAACTCCAATTCGGTGTTTTTTTTTACTTTCACTTACCTCTACTGATCAAATAATCATCAAATTTTAATTTCTCATATTTTCTGTTGCATATCAGAGTATAAATTATACATATTTACATATCTTGGGAAAACTCTATTCTTTGATCTATTACTCAGCTTACCAATCGAGTACAATATTTCATCTCATGCACATTCCAATGCCTACTTTCTTTCAATAAAAAAGTCAATTCTTTACAACCACCAAGACATTCTTTCAAGTTTGGAGATGGAAAATACTCCGAGGGAGCTAAATCTTTCGAATAAGGTGCGTGATGAAGCAATTCAAACTTTAATTCATTAATCTTGGCCAACGTAGTAGTGGATTTGTGAACTGTAGCATTGTCCTGATGAAACAACATTTTCTTTTTCGCCAAATGCAGCTCTTTTTCCCTAATTTCATCACTCAAACGCTGCAATAAATTAACGTACTATTCTTCGTTGGTGGTTTTTCCGTTCTGAAGATAATCTATAAAAATAGTAGCAAGCGCATCCCAAAAAACGCCAAGTGGAACTGTCTTTGTCTTCTTTGCACACGATTCTCACATTCCAGTTCACTGCTTTGACTATTCCTTTGTCTAAGGCATGTAGTGGTGGACCCATGTCTTATCCATAGTTGTAAATTGATACATAAATTCGGCTTTATTGCGGTGAAACATTGCTAAAAACTCTACCGAAACACCTTCACGACGCTGTCTTTGCTCTACTGAAAGCAACCGCGGCACCCGTCTTGAACACTGCTTTCTCATCTTCGATCAATATATGACATACAACACTTTTTGAATTGCCTGTCATCAGTTATTCAGCTAGCTCATGCACTTTCATCCGGTGATCATCCAATACCATTTTATGGATTTTCTTAACCGTGTCTGGCGTGGACATCTCAATTGGTTGACCACTACGGTGTTCGTCTTGACAGCTCGTACGGTCTCATTTAAAATCTGTAACCCAATATTTTACAGTCGTAAACCAAAGAGTAGACTCGCCCAGAATATAATCTAGCTCGGCTTTAATTTTGGTGGGACTGAGACCTTTCAAATGAAAATATTGAATTATATAACGGTGACCAATTTTTTTCAAGTTCAGTGAAATTGTTTACTTTTGATGGCTCATCATATGCAGGCACACTGCAAATAAACTTATAAAACATTTGCCAAAGCGTGAAATTCAATCTGGACCTTGGACATTGGACTCGTTTCTGGATTTGATACAAAAAAACTGTTGTCTTATGTTAACTAATACGGTGCTTTAAATCGAATATTTTATTCAGTGTTATGTTAAAATTGTATTCAGTCCGCAAAATTGGGTGAATATTATTTTTTATGGTGAAATAAATTTTATAATTTTGCTGTTTCAAATGGCGGCATCAAATTGTGACAGATGCAAAAACAAATTTCCACCGACACTGCTGTGGCAAGTCTTGCAAATATTTACAAGCCATTAATTCATTGCTTGCATGTGTTAGTGTTTGTTTTGTATATGAAGATGTGTCTGCCATACGATTGTTGCCTTACAAAAGAAAACAACAAAAATACTCGCACACACACTCATATACAACACAATCAATAAATGCCAGAATTTTACATTCTCCTTTATTTTTTACATTCTTAGTAGCCAAATTTTGATAGTTTCTATTTAGAACGTTAACGTCAAAATTTTGTTTGAAGCAAAAGTTTTCCTCTGTTTAAAACACGGTCTAGGCTGTTTGGGAAAAAAATGTACAGAGTTATAGTTACAGACTGTTGTAAAACTATCAGAACTAAGATCTTTCAATATTTCATTCATCCGTTTGATTTAAAATGTCTCTGCTTATATTTATGAAATATATCGTGTCGGTCAACCGGGTTATTAGAATTTTCGATATCAAAAGAAAACTGTTGGAAAAAAGAGAAATTGATAGAAAGAAAATTGATACTGTAAATGTCTCCAATAAAATGAGCTTCAATTTGATTCTTCTCTGAAATTTGAAATATAATCGAAATCAGTTAGCAGACAATTTGAAGAAGATGACGAGTCTAAGTGTAGGATTTTCTTGAATATCAAGATGAGGACATAGAATACTATTCAAGATAATGACAAAGATTTAAGTTGTTCCAAATTTTCCTAAGTCTAAGTGTAGGATTTTCTTGAATATCAAGATGAGGACATAGAATACTATTCAAGATGATGACTAAGATTTAAGTTGTTCCAAATTTTCCCACAGTTGGTAATGCAACTGAAGTTGTTATGTCGCTGGCATATGTCAGAATCTGTACACTAGACTTTATTAAAAATATTATTAAAATATTTTCAAATGCCAACAAATCATATTGTATCAGGTTTGTAATCAAAATTCAATTTCAACTATTAAAAATATTACAGACAAGTAATTGTATAAAGCAGTATATATTTATTTGAACTTTGAAAGAGTCATTTCTGAAGCACTGAATCAGAGTTTCTCTCTCTAGTATAAGAAACTTCTCAGAGATCCTGTTTTAGTATAGAGGAAGACCTCAAAGATCCTGTTCTTGTACCAGAAAAAGTCAGAAGTCCAGTCTTATAAAAGACGAAGCTCTCAGAAATCCTGCTGTAGCGTAGAAGAAGATCTCAGAAATCCTGCCTTAGTATAGGCCAAGATCTCAGAGATTTTGTGGACGATTTTGGAAACAGTATAATCCACATAAAATTATCCTTTTTAGTAAAAAGTTTTTTTTTAACAACATTTCTTCTCTGTGGATACATTAACAAATAAGATCGCTGTATCGGAAAATTCGCTCATGAGTTGAGAAGTGCAAAGAATGCATCTGCAAAGAGTGATAGTTAAATGTAGATTTGGCACGGGTGGGATAATCGCGCCATATTTGCGAAAAACTGTGCTAAAAACGCTTTTTCGGGTAACAATGGGTACTACATTATATTGAGATTGAAGATAGGAACTGGAACAAATGTTTGTTTTAGCAAAAACAAAAAAAAACCCGAAAATACCGTTGACAATATGTCGAAAAATTGAGTTGATAGGATGAGCCGCGGAGAAATCGGCTTTTAAAAACATATCTGTAATCCGATCATCTCTTATATTCAAAAAGATTATTGTCCCTTCTTACGTGCTTTAAGTGTCGCAAGTGCTTTTACGCCTATTTTGTAGTAGTTTTCAATACATTTACCAAACGAGAGTTTAATTTTTCCGTATAAACATCCCCACATTCATTGCATCTTTACAGATGGGATTAGTGTAACAACATGTTGAAAGTAAAATTCAACACTACACCGAATATGATATAAATGTAGATAAATTAGTAATTGTGACGACATCAAAAGATTTATTGGCCACTCTGACATTTTCCGCAGTTAAATACGCTTTTTGGATGCAACACCGTTTAAAAGAATGCAACATTTATGTGAGCTGAAATGAATGTAATTACAATTTGTGCAGCAAAGAGGAAGAAAGTAGAGGTTATTGGAAAAAAAGCTAATCAATTTTTTTCCAAACATGCACAATTTATGATTATACACGATAGGCACAAAAAAAAAGGCGCTTTGTATTATATCACTTCATTTGTATGCTTTCAGAGGATGAAAAAAAAAAAACAACGCAAACATATATTATGGTAAAGACGAATTATAAAAAGAAGACACAGATCACGGGGACCAACAACGCATATTTATAATGTTGACATGATAATGGTGATGCTGATGCTGATGGCTGTGGAGATAACAATTTAGCTTTGCTCCGAAGATTATATAGATAATGTTTATACACTATATATTGTCTTCAATGTCATACATTTGACAAATAGGCTTTTTCTTGCAAGCAGGTCATGCACCGTAATCCCCCTATTGCATTATATCAATCGTCTCTGTAAGAGACTCTAACAATGAAATGTGCAATTACTCATGTTACCGAGTGAAAGGTATTAAATGTCGTATTAACTAAAAATTTGTGTAATATATTTCCGTATATCAATATTTTTGTGCACAATGGATGCAAACATCGTGCACAACTACCAACTACCATTAAGCTTGAGCGGGGTTTTATTAAATGACCTTCACTCAGGAGTAACAGAAAACTGCATCTGAATGCAGTAAAGAAGCACAGAAAAGCCCTTCATTTCGCGAGTACTGACGTGTGCTTGGTTCGGTTGTAGTACTGCAATTTTACATTTTGAGCTTCTTGCATATATGTATATAAGTACAGGGTGGCGCAATAGAACGTGCATATTTAAAAAAATAGATTAAAAAATAAATACAAAAGGTATGGTTGAAATAAATCTAAGGTATTGTATAGATTAGATTGTATAGATAATAAATGGAGTTTATTTTTTAAAAATAACATCATCTAAATGGTGACCCTCTCTACGACGGCACTCCTCTAACCGCAAACGAAAATTATTAAAAACTTTCTTCAGTAATACAGGTGTAATGGCTGCCATTTCACCACGGATATTCTCCTTGAGCTCAACGATGTTTCTTGGATTATTACTGTAGACTTCGTGTTTGAGGTATCCCCACAAAGAAAAAGTGAAGAGGCGTCAAGTCTGGACTACGTGGGGGCCATGAGATATCACCTCTTTTCGAAATCAGTCTGCCAGGGAACATCTGCTTCGCCACCACCATGGAGTCGTTTGATGTGTGACAGATAGCTCCATCTTGTTGGAACCAAGTTCTGGAATTCACTATTCTTGAACTTTCAATTTCTGGAGCCAAAAATCCGTCCAACATCTCAACATAGCGTTTTGGCCCCGCGCATTTTCGAAGAAAAAAAGACCAATTATTCCTCTGCCAGAGATTGCTGCCCATACTGTCACTTTAGGACTATGCAATGGTTTCTGGTGTTTGATTTTGGGATTTTTACTGTTCCAGTAAGACAATTTTGACGGTTTACGTACGAACCCATTCATAAGGAAATGAGCCTCGTCAAAGAAAAGGATATTGTCAAAATTGGAAAATCGATTAAGCATTTCATTAGCAAATGCGAGCCTTGCTATGAAGTCAGACTCTTTCAATTCTTGTGTCAATTGCAGCTTATATGGATGCAGTTTAAGATCCAATGTTAAAATTCGTTGCAAACTTCGTCACGATAATTGTAAGACAGACGATCTCTTGCGAGTCGACATTTGTGGATTTCCTCGTACTGACTCCATAACTCTCTCAACATTGTCTTCGGTCCTAGATGTTCTTGGGCGACCATTTGCTTGTGGTTTAAATGTTGAACCGGTCTCTTCAAAACGCTTTACCCATATTTTAATTAAATTAGCACTCGGAGCTTCACTAATTCACCGTAGTCCATATTCAGCACAATATAGTCGCCTAGTAGCAATATATGAACGAGAGTTCTCGTAAAATGCGCGCAAGCAAAATACGCGACGCTTCCCGTCGAAGTGATTCATAGCGACTAAAACTCCATGAGCCCGCCAACTCAACGATGTAGGCGCTCCCCCTCCCGCGCCTTTTCTACCCCGCAAAAAAGATGATGCAATATGCACTCCTATTACGCCACCCTGTATATCGGTTACATGCATGCATTCATACATACTTAAATCGTTTACAATGCACACCATTCAACCGTTGAAAGGCAGTACTGACAGACATTCCACTATACCATTCTGCCGCGAAAAATGTGTTGGTAGTTGTAACAATAATAACAACCTTTTTTTTGTGTGCTAGTGCAGTTTTGACACAATCATTGGAGGGCCTACAAGGCCGTTTAAGTTTGTTACTGCTAAAAATCAGTTATCTCTTGTTTAACTTTTGATTTTTTCGATGTAGAAGTTGCCGCCTGTTTTTTTTCTCTCACTTTTTCTGAGGCTTAAGAACCGTTTTTAAGTCTCGCTAGCTACTCTGATAGCATTCTTGTTTTGTTTTTCTCTTGCGGTCAGTTGGATTTCGATTTCGTTTCATTGTCATACTTGTAGTTGTGAGAATATTTCGTATATTCTCTGGCAAATACCTGTTTCTTATGGTTGAGCAATGGCCACTTGGAAAAAAAAGAACGCTTACAGTTATGTAAAAATAGCCTATAAATTCAGAGTTGTCAATTTTATTACGAAATCATTGACCCTTTGTATGGCAATGACATCACAATACAAATCATAAGAACCGGTAACGGCAGCTGTGCCGCCAGAGGCATAGGAGGCATGCATGCATGTATGCAACAATTTTATTGAAGTATGATGGGATTACAACAAGACTAGGATAATAAATTAAACAGTTCACTCACTTTCTGGTTACATGTACGGTATAAATTTCTTACAAGCTGTTTTTAAATATTTTTTTTCGCTTGTTGTGATTAATTTCCATTACTGAATAAGCAAACCTGATTCTATGGACACTCTCTGTCAACTACTGCCAAATTTTCAGCAAGTTGTTCAATTTAGTTTAATAATTTCGATTCTAGACCTAAATTGCTGTTAAAATTTTAGTTTTAATTATTGCTATTGCCAACAAAAAATATTGGTAACAGTAATATTTAAAGTTAATATCCAATCAAACCTTTTGTTTATTGTTTTCCCCGAAACTGAAAAGACAAATTCTTTTTGCCAAAGCTCAAGACAAAAATTTGATTTAAAATTGTTTTAAAAATTGTTTCATTTTTTACGCTTGCAAATTATATTCTCTTGATGTAGAATTTGCGAACAGAAAAATAAGTTCTTGGAAGATCTGCAGCTTTACTGCTATGACTATAAGCTTAAGGCATATCAAGCTCGCCATCCCATTTCAGACAATTAGAAATACTTATCTCTAATTCCATAAAATATTTATACTCTTGATCAGAGCAAAGATCTACGTCGATTTAAACCTATCACAGCCTGAAATTTTGCACAAAAACGTCTTGTAAAGGGTGTCTCAACAAGAACGCAAGATTTAAATTTGGCGCCATTCGAAGTGTTATTGTTTGACATTTGAATAATTGTTATTGTTTGCTAGTAGAAGGTACGAGGTTAGTAAACATGGAGCGCCACACGAATGAACAACGCATTCTCATTGTGAAATTGTTTTACCAAATTTGTGAAAGTTTTGCGGCTACAGTTCCCAAATTGCGATCAATTTGGGGTCACAATAATGCTTCAAAAGAGTAAACTGTAAAGAGATTAATCGATAAATTTGCCAAAACTGGGTCTGTTAATAAGTTAAAGACAAGAACGCGCCTTCGATCAGGTCGATCGACCGAAAATGTCGCAGATGTACGTGATGATGTCGCTTAAACTCCATCCACCTCAATTCGACACCGAACTCAGCAAATTGGTGTCTCCAAATCCACTATGCAGCGAATTTTGACGAAAGATTTGCATCTTCATGCACACAAAGTTGAATTGCAAGAATGCAAGATTTTAATGACTGATGCAGCAATTGAATTGTTTCTCTGACTGTATGACATGTGGCGCCGTCTTGTTGAAACCACATGCCCTCCACATTCATTTCTCCAATTCTAGGCACGAAAAAACTGCTTATCGTTTCACGGTACCGAACACCATTGACAGTTTGCGCTTGACATGCCTCATTTTCATAAAAAAAAAGGTCCACTGATTCTTCCCGCCCAAAATCCACACCACACAGTGACACGTTGAGGATGCATTTGCTTCTCTTGAATCACCAGAGGATTTTCCTCATCCCAAATACGACAATTCTGCCTGTTGACGAAGCCATCAAGATGGAAATGGGCTTCGTCACTGAAAATGATTTTATCGGCAAAATCAGCATTTTCATGTTGTCTCTCCAATACCCAATTAACGAACTCCCTTCGCTGTTCATGGTCAGCTGGCTTCAGTTCCAGAGTCAATTAAACTTTGTATGCATGAAGATGCAAATCTTTCTTTAAAATTCGGTGCATTGTGGATTTGGAGACACCAATTTGCTGAGCTCGGTGTCGAATTAAGGTGGATGGAGTTTGAGCGACATCATCATGTACAGCTGCGACATTTTCGGTCGATCGACCTGGTCGAAGGCGCGTTGTTGTCTGTACATCAGTAACAGACCCAGTTTTGGCAAATTTATCCATTAATCTCCTTACAGTTGACTCTTTTGTAGCATTATTGTGATCCCAAATTGATCGCAATTTGCGAACTGTAGCCGCAAAACTTTCATCATTTTGGTAAAACAATTTCACAATGAGAATGCGTTGTTCATTCGCGTAGCGCTCCATTTTTACTAACCTCGTACCTTCTACTAGCAAACAATAACAATTGTGCAAATGTCAAACAATGACACTTCGAATGGCGCCAAATTTAAATCTTGCGTTCTTGTTTGAACACCCTTTATAATAGGCTCCAACAAACCAGATTGTTGTTTTACAGCGTTTCCCTTTCATTATTATTTAAATTAGTGGCATAATAAATTTTGCACTCGGCAGTAGCAGTGCATGGACTATATATTATATACCGATTATTTGAGAAGCGATTTCAAAACTGATTGCATTTTATAACAGCTACACTTTGTCGATTGCTAGAAATATACATCGATTTGGCAATATGCATATCTTCTCAGTTGACCCAACCATGAATAACGACATTAACACTTTGATTTCTGGGTTCAAAACAATAATGCTTTTTATAACCTTTGAAGGATATTTGATTAATAAATTTCTTTTAATAAAGATTTTGACTGCTGACAGTGAAAACGACACGTAACACATGTTAGCAAAAAATCTGCTAACACATTTATTGCTACTATTGCAACATTTTGAACACAATTTTATTGCTAAATTCTGCAAAAGCAAAACAAACATAAATTTTCCGATAGCAACAAAATGAAAATTTACATATTACGCTTTCTACACATCATGCCATTCTCTAATACAAGCATTCAAATCATTTTTAAATTTCTTTTCTAGCAAATTCTACACATATCAACCAACATCTTCCTCATAACAGAGACATCACTTTAATGAGGCAAATCAAAAGACTTAAGAAACATGCACGCTAACATCTTCGTTCACGTTCACATCAGAGGCGTTGGCAATGTTTTGCTTTAAAAAAAAAAACGTGAGAATTAAATTATTTTATATCGTATTCAACAACGAACTTTTACCATGATATATGAAAAATCATTTCCAAATGAGAAACTAATAATAATGCATACAAAAATTTTCAGGGATTTCTTCACCTCAGTAAAATTATGACAAAGCAAAAAATTATCACAAATATTAATGAAAACGTAATTGAAATGTTCACAAAGAAGCGGAAATGCATTTACTTCTTCCATACACATTTTTTTGGATAATAATTAAAGCAGAGTTGATTGCGAGATTTAGCAACATCTCAGGATTTATTGGTAAACCATTAAGGTGGGTCAACTTAAAATGGAAAGTAACATGAAAAGTGTGTGTGTTTTTTTGACTACAAGGTGAAGAGTTGAGTGGCGAAAAGTTGCATCAGAGTTTTTCATTGTTTAGGATTTTAAATTTAACGCAATACATTATGCTGCGTGTGATGAAAGGAAATAAATGTTCATTATAGAAATGGAATTGGAAATGAAGGAAACGTAAACATATCCAAGTGTTGTCATACAGTGCTTAAAAAGAGTCATAATATGATTTTCCTCTATATTTCGCACTCTCTATTAAATTTGTAAAACAGTTTATTACTTAATTTTTCACATATGACCATCAAATGATTTCCTCTGATTTCCCGTTTATTACTTTCAAAACTACCAAGAGAAGAGAAAATATATTTTCTATATAAATAACAAAAACTGGACCCCAGTTTGCTGGTGTCGGTCAAGTCAGATACCTTTTCGAACAAAGAATTAATGTTCAAATTAGGCAATTATGAGCTGTAAATAGCTTCACAGATAATGTTGCAGAAGGTGATGAAAGGAATGGGCGTCAACATCTTCTTTCCTAACTAGCAACACCCTTTGAACATTTCAGCTATTATACCACAAATCTGTTTAATTTAAATATGTTAACTAATTTTCAAAATGTTTTCTTATTCACATTTTAAATGAAATTGGTTCAGCTTCGTTGATTTTCTATGCTCTAAAGCATTTCCCCCCAAAAAGGTTATATGTTTTGTTTGATGGTCATTCATTTAGTACCTCGAATTACGTGCTTTATGTTGTGTTAACCATTTGATGTCTTCTTTAGTTCACATACCAATTTTGTTAACATTTGCATTTTCCATGGAATTGTGATAAAATATAATGCGAAACAATCATCCTTACCTGCAAATAAAATTAGAGAAAATGAATTAGTAAAATAAATGAAACTATTGTTGAAGATTTGCTATATAGAAAGAGAAAAAAAGGAGTAGCAAAAAACACATCTAATTTAATTTGCCAACGGAACCCTAGAAATTTGGCTTTGATGTAATCACTCAGTAATTTATGATTACGCAATAAGGGTTCGCTTCGCAGTTGTTGTTTGTTTCATTAAATAAAACGCCCAAACGTAATTACATCAGCACTTAAGAGTGAGATTTTATAATATTTCGTTTTCAACAACATACAAATTGAAATCGCAATAAAAAATATAACAGATGTTTAATGAAATTTATGTGTTTTTGCTGGTAATTTTTGTAGGAAGAAATTCGCAATATTGCTCGTTATTTGTAAAATTTAAAATTGGATTTCTAATAATTGTATATCATCAATATGATCGATTGATTTTGTAATAAATTAGTTTGAAATTTTTTTCACATAAAAACATCATCAAGTACAATAAATAACCCATCATCGGTAATGGTTCCTTTTCTTAAAATCTACAACAGACTCGGAAAATGTTATGAAACAAATAAGCTGTATATCTACTTATAAAGATAAGAATTATTACGCTCCACCTTTAGAATAGATCGAATTTTATAAAATTAAATTTACATTAATTTCAATTAAAATGCATATTTTCTAATGCCCCCTTACGTAATACAAAATAAAAACATTGCGTCTAATGAAAAGGAATGACTTTACATGCATTTTATTTTCAAACTCCTTGAATAGGGTTTCCTACTTAATGACAATTGACGATTGACAGAACATCAATTTGAGAAACTTTAATTTTTTATTTAGGAATTATATTAGAAGTACAAATAAGTCTCCAAATAAGTCAAGGCTGCTTGAGTTGTCATGAGGGATTTCAAAAGTTCAAGAGCGGACCGCTTGATGTCGAAGACTAGTTTTCACCTAGTATAGTGTTCGAAAACGATGCATTTAGATCATTACTGAATGCAGATGTCTGCCACACAAAAACATTGATTTTCTTTTTCCAATCGAAGAAAACGTGTCGAGATTGGTGATACAACGTGTCGAAATTAGTTCCATAGCTTTGAAGATGGTGATTTCGATATTGACGACCGTTCGCGTGAAAGGAGACGAAAAACCTTCGAAGGCACTAAATTGACGGCATTGCTTGATAGGGATTCATGTCAAACGCAGGTAGAGCTTGCTTCATTATTACGAGTAACCGTCAAGCCATTTCTAAGCGATTACAAGCGCTTGGAATGATTCAAAAGCAAGGAACTTGGATTCCTTATGAATTGAAGCCATGTGACACTGAGCGTCGTTTTTTCGCCTATGAACAACTGCTACAGCGACAAAAAAGGAAGAGTGTTCTTCATCGTATTGTAACGGGTGATGAAAAATGGATTCTTTACAACAATCCAAAGGGAAGAAAGTCATGAGGCCCGCTCATGCTTCTACGTCGTCGCCTCGGCCGAATATTCAAGCTGCGAGTGTTATGCTCTCTATTTGTTGGAAGCAGATCGGTGTTATTTATTATGAGCTATTGAAACCAAGCGAAACCATCACTGCATATCGGTATCGACTTCAATTAATGCGATTGAGCCGAGCTCTGTGCGAGAAACGCCCACAATACGCGGAGAGGCACGAAAAAGTGATTCTTAAGCTAGACAACGTTGGTGCTCATGTGGCCAAGGCCGTTAAAACCTACCTAGAAACACTGAGATGGGAAATCTTACCCCATCCGTCATATTCTCCAGATATTACGCCGTCCAATTATCATTTGTTCCATTTGATGGCACACTGTCTGGCTGATCAGCAGTTCCACTCATATGACGACATCAAGCAATGGCTAGATTCGTAGATAGTTTCAAAAGATGAATAGTTTTACCATGACGGAATCTGAGCTTTGTCAGCAAGATGAGAAAAGGTAGTAGTTAGTGATGGGTAATACTTTGAACGAATCACTTTTAAACACGTTTTCATAATAAAGTTGCCTTTTTACATAAAAAAAAAACAGTGAGAACTTAGTTCTAATACTGTCCATTTGATTATGATTATGAAGCACTGACTAGTTATGATTGTGTGGAATAACTTCCAAAGAAGTTTGGACGGAAAATCCAATATATTTTTCACACCTCACTCTATGACTGAACCATCACCTCTCATTGTGATGAAACTTTGTTTTGTTTTCTTCGGACGTCTGTCATTATTATTGAAGAGGTTCAGGTTTTGTACAATGGGAGGAGTGAAAATATAACTGTGGATCCGTTGCTGAACCACTTCACAAATGAGGGAGGAATAATATTAACAGTTCTACAATTGCAAACTACCATCATATAAAAAAAAGCAAAACGATTACGATCTCTCATTTTCTAATTAGAACAATTTGTTTGGATCAACTAGCATCGATTGATAAAATGATAAAATTAATAAAAAATAAATAATAAAATGATAAATGAAAAAATGATGAACTTAAAAAAAACACAATAAGTATTCAAAAAATGGAAACCGCTTCCCAATTTGTATTTATTTCCTTTTATTTTATTTTATTCTATTCTATTTTTTTTTACATAAATATAAATATTTACTTAAAAATTTATATTACTGAGAAAGTAAAAAGGAGAAAAAATAAAAATCAAAAATAATTCTTAATTTTTGCGAAATTAGATAGAAGTCATACCAAATGTATTGGTATTCTTCAAATATTCCTAGAATACTACCTACATTGACTACGATTTTCTTCAGTTAAAAATGTTATTGATTGCAGTTGTTATCAGTAAGTGGTTGAAGTGTTCAATTTACTGTCACAAAAATCAATTTAAGAGCACTTATATTCACTGCAAATATGTTTTTTTTTATTATCAGCAACAAATTGGTGAAGGTTAGAAGTTTTGCAAAGAAACAAATATATACTTTATTTGATTTGTGACGTTGAAACCAGTATGGCCCAAATATGTCTCCGCTTTTTAGAGTATTTAGAAAATAAAATGTTGTATTGACCAAAGTGGAAGTAATCAGATGACAGCATTCTCATAACATTGGCAAATTATAAAAAAAACAAAACAAGTTATGTGCCAATTTTGTGCAAAATTTCTATGACGCTTTCGCAAAATTATGGAAGAAAGTCATCGTCATTTTATTACAAAAGAAGATCCAATTAGGTAATATGGAGTAGATTTTGCGACTGACAACATTAAGAAGTCTGTTTCAAGTCTGTGAAGGTAAAAATTGCGTAGATAATGTAGGAGGAGATAGTCAATTGACTGACTCACCGTTAGCGCTTCAGGCCAAGTTAGAATAATATGACAAATACTTTAACCTCTTTCCTTGAGGCGCATTCATGAGCAATTGATGAGCTGTGGTATCATTTAATATAATTCTGAGTTATATATTTAGTAGTTTCAAAATCGCCGGCTGTTAAATACCTGTCATCTGAAGTGTTTTACATTTAATGAAAGGTTTGCCATTTACGAATGTAGATCGTTTAACAAGCAAAGAAGATGAACGTGTAAAAATTGTTAAAACTCACTACAAAGGTGGTAATTCAAACGTGCGCATTTTTCGTTCATCTCTGGGTGATTGGGCGTCATAGACGACCTACTGCGCAAGGAATTGGTAAGATTATAAAGAAATTTGAAGAGACTGAAAGCATTACAAATGTGGTCATCGCACTGCCGAAAATAACTGTTCTATAGGGTAATTTTGTAAGATTTAAGTTTATCAGGTTGGCAGCACTGGTTGGTAATGGCGTCCAAATGTCATCTGTCAAAGTGAAAAGTGTACAGTATACTCTGTCATTTCATCATGGAAAGACTAACAAACGAGCAACGCCTGCAAATCGTTGAAATTTATTATCAAAATTCGTGCTCTGTGATAAATGTGCATCGTTTGATACCACCATTTTATAGTCGTCATAATCGACCTGCTGAATCAACAATTCGTGCTGTTATCTACAAATTTCGCACCAAGTTTACTTTGTTGGACATAAAACCCATCGACTTACAATTGTGTAGAGTACGTACCGAAGAAAATATTGCAGCCGTAGCGACCAGTGTTAATGACGACGGTGAAAAGTCAATTCGTCGCCGTTCTCAGCGGTTGGGCATGTGTTACTTAACTACAAGGAAAATTTTACACGTCTATTTGGGTTTGAAAGCCTATCAAATTCAACTCACGCAAGAATTAAAGCCAAATGACCACAACGTCTAATTTTTGGTGAATGGGTTTAACAAAAGCTCAATGAAAATGAGCTGTTTTACCGAAAAAAATTGTGTTCAACGATTCATTATTTGCTGAACGAATACGTAAACAGGCAAAACTGTCGCATCTGGAGTGATGAACAGCCACATGCCATACATGAATTACCGATGCATACCGAAATAACGACAGTCTGGTATGGTTTATGGGCTGGTGGCATCATCGGTTCATTTTTCTTCAAAGACAACCATGGAAGAAACGTTACCGTCAACGGCGAACGATATCGAGCCATGATACGCGATTTTTTTTGCCATGTTGACATGTGGTTTCATCAGGACGGTGAAACATGCCACACTGCTCTTGAAACAATGGATATGTTGAGAGATGAATTTGCTGAGCAGATTATCTCTCAATTTGGCCCTGTGAGTTGGCCCCCAAGATCTTGCGATTTAACGCCTTTTGATTATTTCTTGTGGGGTTATGTCAAGTCGTTAGTCTATGTAGACAAACCGAACACTATTGAAGCCTTACAGGATAACATAACACGCGTTATTCGTATGGAATACAGGCCGAAATGCTCGAAAACGTGACGAAAATTTAGACTTTGCGAATGGACATTTTGAGACTGAGCCGCGGACAACATTTACATGAAATTATCTTAAGAAATTTGAATGGCAAAGACCAATTTATCGATTCCAATAAAAAATTTTAATATATGATGCAAAATTGAGTGTTTTATTCGATTTTCAAAAAAACTACTATTAAAAAATCACCCTATATTAATACTGAACTAGATATTTTTACTACTGTTGGCTAACAACTCAGCCTTTGTCCTTTTATTTATCATATTTTAGGCTGCCTCAGTCATTGCCTTTTGGAATGGGTTTAAAGTTTATTACGCGTACAGTGCATTGTATATGCATACAGATCAGAATCCACTCGAAACCTTTTGCACTTGAAGTGACATGCCAAAAGAAGCATATTTTCTTCAGAAAATAACCATGCACATGGCCATACCGCTTTATAATTTGCGACCTACTTGTTCCTCTTCTAAATTCTGTGATGCTTTTCAATCACATATCATATTACTAGTCTCAACTTTATGGCAATTCATGTCCCCAAATGATGTTTTGTATTTATCAAACAGGGTTAGTTTCTTGTCAGTCCTGAAATGCAGCAGACATTTTTGTTCATAAAATGATCAAAGTCGTACAACTTTTGAATGTTTTGTTGTTTTAAAAAAAATGTTGGTACACCATAACATATTCCAGCCCTGAAATGCCACAGACCTCTTAACGAGATGGTTCAGTATTTCAACATTTACCTTATGTGGGTGCCGGGCCACAGGGACATACCAGGGAACTGCAGAGCAGACGAACTGACAAGACTAGGGACAACCTTACGGACTCCAGCCGAGTTGGAGTCCGTGGGTATGCCTCTAGCCACTTGTAAGCTCCTACTGCGGGGTAGAGCATATTTAGCAGCAAATGCTAGGTGGGCGTCTGTCCGGGACTGTAATCAATCCAGACAGATGTGGCCTCGTCTAGATCTGAAGCATTCACACAAACTGCTCTCGCTATCAAGACACGACGTCTCATTACTTATATCCGTCATGATGGGACACTGTCCGATTAGAAGACATACAGTGAGACTGAAGGTTGTGACTAGTGACTTCTGCAGGAGCTGTAGGGACGAAGAGGAGGAGGAGTTTATAGAACACCTTCTCAGCAATTGCCCCGCACTGGCGAACAGGTGGGAATCAACACTGGGCTCGATATAGATATTGACCGACTTAAGAGCTTCTTGGGGCGCTCAGGATGGTTCAACGGGGGACTCCAGGGACATCTACCTATGTATGTACATATATGTATATCTCTAGTTTCCGTGATATCAGAATAGACTATGCAGTCTAAGTGAGTTTGTCTATTCAGACTGCCACACTGACCTAAACTAGCCTAACCTAGTTTCTTAAACTAACTAACTATTATGTTTTTTTTTTTTCATGTTAACAAAAGTTTGAATTTTGAAACTAGATTTCCATATAAATATTATCAGACTACAAAGAATTTTCTTTATCTCAATAAAATTTACTAGAAAATTCTGTTTCCACATTACTGTTTGTTAAAACAATTTCTTTGCTTTAATACAGTTTATTGCTCAAGTCTTTTGCACTTCACTAATAGTAATTAAAAGTGTATCGCATTTTATTATACAGTTTGTAAAAAAAAAGTTTACATTAATTTATTTTGATTCGGTGTTGTCGAAATATTTTCTTATACGAAAACGATAGCAATACCTGTTTTATGTACTTCTTTTGCATGTTTGCAAATGTTGCAATAGTAATATTTTATTGCAGTTAGTTTTGTGCTATGTAACTTAAAACCAATTCATGTTAACAAAGGGTGTGGATGCATAGAGTGATGCATAATTTATGTATTACATGATGCCATAGTTGGATGTGTTCATTTTGAAGGTTTGGAGGAAAGATAGTAAAGTTGATATTTGTTACTAATTTGGTTGAGTTGAATGAAAATTCACGTGGTCTCACATAAAATGGTAGCGAATCCAACTTCTAACTTTCAGCTCCGTAGACATTATGAAGTCTTCACAATTGTGAGCTTAATTGGGGTAGCAACTTTGTTATAAAACATTTTCTAAAAATCACCTCAACTGCATTCTCTGGCTGATCAGAGCAATAGTTGTAAGTTGTATTACCTAAGCACTAGCAAAATTAATTACTTAGTTGTATTCAGCTGCAGTTTCTCTCGAAATTCTGAAAAAGAATGCTTAAAACGTAGTTATCATTAATATCAAAAATAATTCAAAAATCACAAGCTGTGTCCTCTGCCCGTTATAGCTTTGGTTCGGTTTCGGTTAGATTCTAAGGTTTTCGTGCAAATCCAATACGGAAGAATTATTGTTTACCTTTCGGCGAATGTGTCTTGAGTAGTACAATTGAAGTGCCATAGGTGGCAGGCGTGTCATTTTAATAGATTATGCAGAGTTATCAATTTAGTGTTTTCAAAACCGCCGGTCTGGCAATGCTGTCAGCTGTTAAACACCTGTTATTTGAAGTGTTATTTATTTAGTGAAAATTTTGTTATTTGGGAATATGAATCGTTTAACAGCCGAAAAACGCGTAAAATAGTTAAAACTTACTACAAAAGTGGTGATTAAAATGTGACTATTTTTCTTGCTTTACGGGGTGGTTATTGTCGTCATAATCATCCTACTGCGCAGGGAATTGGCAAGATTATAAAGAAATTTGAAGTGATTTGAAGCGTTACAGATGTGGTCAGGCCTTTACATCATCGCAATATTTGGACTGTCGAAAATATTGCTGCTGGCGGATAATCCGAATTTCAATTTAATTATGAACTGGACGATATTTGGTTTCAATTTCCAAACGTTGGAGCATTTGAAGACCAACATTCGTCAAGTTATCGTCGAGACATCACCCGAAATGTGCAAAAAGGTGGCCGAAAACGACCTCAATCGTATTTTATTTCATAATGGCAAGGTCTAAGCATTATAATGAAATAAAGGCTTCATCGAAATCATAGCTTTATGTATGTTTTATTAAACTTTACTTTTGGAACCGAAAAATGGATAGAAAGCACATTACATATTTTACGTATGAGGCATATACAACTTCAAAATGAAACTGCATACTCCTCTATGCACATTTTTCTAATATGATTTATGTGATTATACAGCAAATTTGGTTTTGCACCATTTTTTGATATGATTACTTGCTTTTCCTTTATATATTTTCGTTTCATTTTCCATCATTTATGTCACACCAAAAATGCCCTTTGCTTGTATATCAACTTTGCCATTCTTCAGGTGGATGTTGCAATACTAAAAGCAAGTCATATTTGGTTACCTTCACATCATGATCACCATCGTCTTTGACTAACGTAAAATGCATCATAACCATCATCGTAATGATGTAGTTAATGATGATGGTGATGCTGGGAGTGAAGTAGTTAATACTAAGCCAAATAACTCACTAATACGAGTGCTACCGCCTGGCGAATACCATTATGATGTTACTAAACACGATGATTATTACAATAAGATGGTGTTAAAATTTTACTCTTATCTTACAGTTGAAATATGTATTAATTTTCTTTAGTGGCCATACAACATATATGTGTATCTTCTGGCAGACGTTGTCGTGCGAATTTATTTGATTGACTTTTAACAAATGTTGTATTGTATGCGGCTGTGTTTTTGTTTTCTTTCATTCATTCATTCATTCATTGTACTATTTATCACAGGTTACATTACGTTGCTCTTTTCTTGTATTTCCACTACAGTAATATAAACAATTTCTGTAGTATTTTTTTGTTTTTGTCTCTTCGTTTCGTTTCTTTAGCGTAGTTATTATTTTTCTTCTTGTATTGTTTTACATGCAATATTTGCAATTGGTGTTCATATAATGCTACCTCATTTCCCTCTGAGTATATTTTCAGATGAATTGGGAGTGGGGTTATTACTATTGCATGTCCCTTCAAATATTTGTGAAAATATTTATTGCAACACATTGTCGGTCAAATGACGACGACCCTTTTTTCTTTCACATGAAATATTTAAATTATCGATCTTTTGAATTCATAGACATCCTGGACGTACTGTATGCAAATCAATTCATATTTCGTGTAGTTTTATTTTCTTGATAAAAAAAATATTGTACTTTTTTGTTTACATATATTTTTTGTATAATTTTTCAAAATTTTTGTTGCTTTTGTGCAAACCACCAAAGGTTTTGATAGCTGGAAAAAAATCATAATTTGATATAAAAAATATTTAAACCGTAGTTAAAAAAAATATTAAAATTGCAGTCATTGTAATACTAATTTCCAATATTTTATGCGCTAAACATCCTGTGCAGGACCTATAACGGTTATGAGTAATATTTTTGTAAATCGTTCCTAACAATTACTTTGTGTTCTTTATTATATTATAAAAATTAATCTTTGTTGTAAAAGAAGGTAATAATTATTATTATTTTTAACACATAATAATAACCATAATAATAATTATTAGTGTTTTTAATTGTAATAAAATTAAAAAGCAATAATTAAAAATCATAATTGATTGATGATCGATTTGTTAAAAACCAAAAATAAATGTCACACACCGATTTCCATTTTCTTAATCATGAAAATACAAATCAAAGATATTGGGGAAAAAGTTTTTTTAATTAATTTTTATAGTAAAAATCAAAAAAAACTATTATATTTGATTTATACCAATAATAATAAAAAAATATGATATTTATAAAATTTATTGAAATACCGGGTTATTCATTTTTAGGTTTCAAAGGTAAAGTTAAATAAAACATACAGTTATGTTATGATTTCGATGAAACTTTTATTTCATTACTATGATTGAACCTTGTCATTATATATAAAACACAACGTCATTTAAATTACCGCCTTTGTATTGGTTGCAGCAGTGAATCCTTTTGAAAAAGTTTTCGAACACGTTTGGAGATTATTCGCGTAAACACGGTCTTTAACGTAGTCCCACAGAAAAAGTCTAAAGGCATCAAATCACACGATCTTACTGCCAATTGACGTCACCAGAACGTAAAATTACGCTTTTTGGAAACTTCTAATACAATAAAGCCAAAATCAGCCATGTTGTGTGATTCATGGCACCATCTTGTTGAAACCACATGTCGTTTAATTCTTAATCTTCAATTGCAAGCCAAAAGTCGGTTATCATTGAAATTCTCCAAATTGAAATTTGGATTATCCGCCACACTTTCACTAATATAGGGTGATTTTTTAATTGTAGTTTTTTTTTTAAATCAAATAAAACATTCAAACTTGCATCATATATTAAAAGTTTTTATTTGAATCGATAAATTGGTCTTTGCCATTTAATTTTTAATTTTGATTTTATGTAAATGTTGTCAGCGGTTCGGCCTCAAAATGTCAATTCGGAAGGTCCAATTTTTCGTCACTTTATGGAGCATTTCGGCCTGTATTCCACACGAATAACGCGTGTTATGTTATCCTGTAAGGCTTCAACAGTGTTCGGCTTGCCCACATAGACTAACGACTTGACATAACAAGATCTTGGGGGGCCACCTCAGAGGGCCAAATCGAGAGATAAGCTGCTCACCAAATGCATCCCTCAACAAATCCATTGTTTCACGAGCAGTGTGACATGTTGCACCGTCCTGATGAAACCACATGTCAACCAAGTTCAACTTAGCCAATTGGGGCAAAACAAAATTCCGAGAACGGTGACGATTTGACATTTCACTATCGTCATTAACACTGGTCGCTACGGCTGCAATATTTTCTCCGGTACGCACTCTACGCATGCGGGTCGATGGTTTTATGTCCAACAAAGTAAATTTGGTGCGAAATTTGGAGATAACAGCACGAATTGTCGATTCAGCAGGTCGATTATCACGACCAGCACGAATCTCAGAGCACGAATTTTGATAATAAATGTCAACGATTTGCAATCGTTGCTCGTTTGTTAGTCTTTCCATGATGAAATGACAGAGTATACTGTACACTTTTCACTTTGACAGATGACGTTTGGACGCCATTACCAACCAGTGCTGCCAAGCTGAAAAACTTAAATCTTCAAAAATCACCTTGTATATATCTAAGTTCAAACTTGATATATTGTTCGGAGGAGTTCAAGTTTTGATTGGCTCGTTTGTCATGAAGACTTTCAATTATTGGTTTTTTGGACCTCAATTAACGACATAATTCAAATGCGATACGAACGCATTATGTGCATTATTTACGAATTTTTCGCAATAACATGTTCCAAATACTCAATGATATACAATTCGTTATATTGCTATAACCTCTAGTGTTATTTTAATAAATCTTTTCTTTTTTTGTGGGTGTCTTTTGGCGGATGTATTAACAAAACTGATATGTGTGTACGGAAACTTAAGCACCTAATTATTTTAAACATACAAACAGCACTCCTTTATTGTACTTTCTAATAAATTGTAAATACAGGGTGGGCCATATGAGTGTTGGCGATTTAATTCTTCAATTTCTCGGCAACGCGCAGCGCGGGGTGGCGGGGGGATATGTTGTTCGCTGCGCCGCTTCCTGGAAATTTAGTCGTCATGGAGCCGTACACGGGAGCGTGCATTTTGTGTCGAGCGAATTACGAAAACAATAAATCAGTGATTACTGCACGACGTTTGTATCGGCATGAACACGGTTTACACGATTTAAGTGAAGTTCCAAGCGCCAATGTGATACGAAAATGGATCAGAATGTTCGAAACAACCGGCTCAACAGTACCAATTACGATTCGTGGTCGCCCAGTTTCTGCAAGATCAGCCGACATTGTGGAGCGTGTTCGTGTTTCAATTATTGCAACATGCTAGCAGACTTTTTGGTGCCAGCTTTGCAAGAACTTCAAGGCAATACCTCGATGATATGGTTTCAACAGGATGGGGCTACATGTCATACGGCTAGGGTATCCATAGAGCTGCTGAAAAATGTTTTTCCTGGAAAACTCATTTCGAAAAGGGGAGATATTGAATGGCCCCCACGTAGCCCCGATCTCTCTCCATGCGATTATTTTCTATGGGGCTACCTCAAATCGGAAGTCTACGAGAATAATCCGACCAATTTAGAGCAGTTGAAGAGGAACATTATTCAGGAAAGTAACAAAATACCGAGAACAACTTTTCAACGAGTTTTCCAAAATTTGCGACTTCGGTTCCAAGGTTCTACTTATTAAAAATACAAATATATTTTTTTTATGTTTCGTAGTTTTTTTTTAATTGAATATTTAAACCGCCAACACCCTTATGGCCCACCCTGTATTATTTATCTTTTTAATTAATACTAACCATACAGACATTGCTCTAAACATGACTAAAGTGCGTTTCCTTTTTATCGTGTTTGTTGTTTAAGTCTTTTGTATACTTTTCCATAATTGCGTGCCGAGTAACTTCATTAAAACTGACAAATTCTTGTGACCATACAAATTTAATGGAATAAATGAAACATCATGCTATATATGCAAATATTTTGCATTCATTTTTTTACAATAACTAATCAAATGTTTTTTTACGAAATTTCAAATTCCTTCGTTAGTCTACTTCGAACAACCATGAATGGCATCGCCATCATTTCGAACCAATCATCATTTGGAAAAATCAACATTATTGATTTCATTTAGTTTTTCTGCTTCTGCTTCTTCTTCTTCTCTAGCTTGATTATTCACATTTATTTGCACGCAATATTGTGTAATATTGTTACTTCTTTAGAAACGCATTTGTTTGGAGTAGTTTCTGTGAGTGTTTTGTCTTTAGTTTTTAGCATTTTTTTTTGTTTTTCTTCCTCTTTGGGAGGTTCGAACGTGCATCTAATCGTGAGGCTTTTAATGTGTAGATGATTACATAGACTGGAGTCTATGCGAATGTTTTCTGGTGAATGGAATTGTGATGGTAGTTTAAGGTTGGTAATATATACAATTATTGCGTGACAAGTTGCTGTTGCCTCATTCTTAATATCTCGGTTGAGTCGGCGTTTCGTCGCAAGATTAATTGTTTATTAAAAAATTTGATTTGATTGAAAAATTGTGCTTAATCAAGTGCTATGAATTTTTCGATATTGGCAAGAATGGTAAAGCTTCTTTAATTAACTAAATGCCATGAGGGCTGCAGATGCAAAAAAAGTAGAACGTCAATATTTCAATTGATATCGATGGAAAAATTACTCCCATAAGAAGATACTGGAAACGTTTTAAAGACTGTAATATTTTACATTGATAGATGATAACACTTGTGCCGAATTGCTTTGAGTTTATAATAAATTAAACAAAATTGTAAACAGGTAGAAGCCCTGACAAACCTAAGTAAAGGCGCAAAAGATCGAAGCAATCGTTTTCGGTGTCACGTATTTTCAGCATTATAAATTATCACTTAAGTTTATAAATTAAGGGTTTGGTATTAAGATAAGAAATGTATTAATACAACCAAGGATAAGTCAAGCTATTTAAGGGACCTATAATTTATCGCTGCTATCAACTCAATCAGCGAGACATCGACTCGCTCCATGTTATATCAACATTACGTCGAAGCAGCGAAATGAAAACAACTTTATATATCGTATATTTGCAAAGGAAGTCCCAACAAGAACGCAAGATTTAAATTCGGCGCCATTCGAGGTGTCATTGTTTGGCATTTGAACAATTGTTATTGTTTGCTAGTAGAATGTACGAGGTTAGTAAAAATGGAGCACTACACAAATGAACAACGCATTCTCATTGTGAAATTGTTGTACCAAAATAGTGGAAGGTTTGCGGTTACAGTTCGCAAATTGCGATCAATTTGGGGTCACAATAATGTCCCAAGAGAGTCAACTGTAAACAGATTAATGGAAAAATTTACCAAAACTGGGTTTGTTAGTGATGTAAAGACAACAATGCGTCTTCGACCAGGTCGATCGACCGAAAATGTCGCAGCTGTACGTGATGATGTCGCTCAAACTTCATCCACCTCAATTCGACACCGAGCTCAGCAAATTGGTGTCTCCAAATCCACTATGCAGAGAATTTTGACGAAAGATTTGCATCTTCATGCATACAAAGTTCAATTGACTCAGGAACTGAAGCCAGCTACCATTGACAGCGATGGGAAAATGCTGATTTTGCCGATAAAATCATCTTCAGTGGCGAGGCCCATTTCCATCTTCATGGCTTCGTCAATAGGCAGAATTGCCACATTTGGGGTGAGGAAAGTCCTCGAGTGATTCACAAGGAGCAAATGCATCCTCAACGTGCCACTGTGTGGTGTGGATTTTGGGCTGGAGGAATCGTTGGACCATTTTTTATAAAAATGAGGCATGTCAAGCGTAAACAGTCAATGGTGTTCGGTATCGTGAAATGTTAACCAGCTTTTTCGTGCCTAGAAGTGAAGAATTGAATGTGGAGGGCATGTGGTTTCAACAAGACGGCGCCACATGTCATACAGCCAGAGAAACAATTCAATTGCTGCATCAGTCATTTAAATCTTGCGTTCTTGTTTGGACACCCTTTGTTTAATATACCATTCACACCATGCATATCAACTCATGCTAATGGTATTCGATAAAAAGACTAAGACTAAGTAAAGTCCAATAAAACACACATAAAGCATGATTTCGCTGAAATTTTTATTTCATTATAATGCCTGGATCTTGCCATTATGTACAAAATAAAGGGTTATCCATTTAGTGGTTTCAAAGTCGCCGAAGAACACGTAAAAAGAATTAAAAGTTACGCGCTCTGCGGTTATTAAACGATCCATATTTATAAATGGCAAAACTTTCACTAAATAAATGACACTTCAGATGACAGGTATTTAACAGCATTGCCAGACCAGAGGTTTTGAAATCACTAAATGTATAACCCTACATAATGTACAAAATGAAATTTTCTTACAAGTCAAGTAAACGGCCCAACAATGACCATTTGTATTCAAAAGATTTCAGTCGGTTATTAAAAAATCGAAATTTTCGATGTGATAATGCCCTGGCTAACCAGTACCAGCAAGATGAATCACCCACATTTTATCAAACGCTACTCAGAAATATCACATAAAGCCTTTCGTTTAGAAATTATAGATTGATTTCTGTATGCAGCATTCTTAATGCTGTTGAATGAAAGATATAAATGTACGAATAAATGTTTTACATCGGTCATTTGTGTTGAAATGGTCAATCAAAGTTTTTTTTTAGATTTTTCCAAATATACACATATTGCAAATAAAAATTATAGATGAAAGATCGGATCTCGAAAATCGAGCAATATGTACTAAGTTTACTAAAAGCCTGTTTCGTGTAAAATTGAATTTAGCGGGAGTTGTCCGCCCGATTTTATTAACCTTTGCCAAGCATTATGCAATAAAATTAACAACAAACTAAGCAACTGTAGCCTACGGATTAAGGATTACAGCGGAAAAATTAGATTTCAATAAATCGGTTATTTGCTATGGGAGGTACCCGATGGAATATGGCTACGTTGTTCATTTTCATACTTAAAACTCGGTTCACTAAATGCATGGTATGTGATAAATGTGACAAATTTGAAGCCAGCACAACTACCTGCGGTATAATGGAATAAATCAGTTATTTTTATGGGAGCTATCAGAAGATTGATTAACTTCTAGATTAAATGCTGATGTTTCTCAAATTTTACAGAAAAATACAGACCATTTTAATGATCGAAAATCCAGGCTACTGCAACCTACTAATTAAAATTTACAGAGATTAGGTTGGATGTCAAAATGTTGGTCAGTTTGTAAAGAGAGTATCAGTAGGAGGTTAGCAAAATCGGTTACCACACACAGCAGATTATGCAATATATCAGATATTTTTTTTCATTCATTTTCTTTACTGGATCTTTCTTTCGAAATTTAAAATAAGTATTCAAATCTTAATCCTATCTTAAACTAAAGTATCCTGCCATTGCCAGATCTTATTTCTGGTGAGCCGAACTTTGTATCACCGGACCAAGTCTTGCGTGTCCTCCCTTTTTATATGACCGGGAAAATGTTGAAGGTTTTAAGCGAGTGGGTTTGAGTGGGAGCACAACTTCCATATATATGACCTGCTTAATTTTCTTATTTCCTCGGAAATATAAGGAATGTTTATATCCTTGTGTATGTTATCATTAGTAATATACCATGGGGCACCACAAATTTGGCACAGTATTCTTGCTTGTCTTCTCTGTAGCTTATTTATGTTAGAAGCCGGTGTCGTTCCCCACAACTGGATGCCGTATGTCCATATTGGCTTCAATATGGTTTTGTAGATGGTGATTTTATTTTCCAAACTGAGAGTAGACTGGGAGCCAATAAGCCAGTGGAGTTGAGCGATTTTTAATTTCAATTGTATGATTTTTGAGTCAATGTGATTTTTCCAAAATATTTGACATTGTTATGAACGGGTATGGTACTACCGTGAATAGTGAGGGCTGGGCAATTGTTATGTATAAGAGAGAATGTAACCTGTACACACTTAGTGGCATTTGCTTTTATCTTCCACTTTTCGAGCCAAGATTCAAACGTATGTATATGAGACTGCAGTTGTCTAGAAGCCATTAATAGGCAACTGCTAATGCTCATGAATACAGTGTCATCAGTGAAAGTTAAGGTTTGAATTAGGGAAACTTAAACTTTTCTTTGAGTTGAAACAGAGTCCTTCGATTTTGCTACAAAAGATCGATCCTTTAGGCAGCTCTCCAGCAGCTTGTGGGTATTTGTCGGTAGAAAAGAGACTATTTTGTGAATAAGGCCTTCATGTCCCACTTTATCAAAGGCTTGGGAGATGTCTATGAAGAGAGCTGAGCAATATTTCCGATCTTCGAATGTTTTTCTGATCTGGGTTGCTACACGGTGTATCTGTTCTATCTTTCCATAACCCCTACGAAATCCAAACTGGTGCATGGGAATTACATGGTTTGCTTCAATATGGGGGTACAACATTTGGAGAAAGATCTTTTCAAACAGTTTAGATAAAATAGAGAGTAAACTTATGGATCGATAGGATGTAATTTAAGACAGTTCCTTTCCAGGTTTTGGGATCATTATTATTTCAGACAGTTTCCATGATCAAGGAAAGTATCCAATTCGAAGTATAGCATTAAATATAAATAAAAATACATTTGTTATCTATTAGCCGTTTATCAGTAGGTTTCTGTGAAGACATGTTAATGTCCTAACCGCCTGTTCAATCAATAATTTGGAGAAAACCAAAAACATTTACAAATATTATAACAATTCCCTTTATGAAACATATCTCTTGTTTTGTAGATTATTGTAGAAATTTGGTACCACTTCAATATCTTCTCACAAAACATGCAATGTTTAAAATTATATAAACTTTACAGGCTGACCAAGTTTTGCTTTCTTTCCTGCTTGGAACATAAATAATATCGAATATTTATTTGAAAATTATGCAGAAAACAAAAAAACATAAAGCTCGCAAAATGTTTAAAACTCCAAAGCGAAAAGTTATAAAATTGTTCACTTGTTGGAAAAACGATACCAGTAGCATTAGCTAACGATAGAAAAACCGGAAAGACAATTTTCTTATTAAGCAGCAAGATTTTGAAAGTTGGCAGTGATCATGGAAAAAGCGCAGCTAATTCGCTAATGACATTTTTAAAAAATATCGAAATAGTTATCAGTTATTTCAAGCTTCTAAGGAATCATTATCATAGATTTCTGAATAATACGTTATATACTCGTATTAATACACAATTGTTAGTAATTGGCAAACGCTTAAGGTTTACCAAATTTGACTAAATTTAGTGCATCCATGTAGAAGATATGAATATTCGAATATTTGAGCTAAATGGATGATTTGAGTTACTCCAGTCTACAACTGTGGGTTTACGGGAGAAGAACTGAATTTCTGAAATTACATTTATTTTGTACAGGGTTGCCCATATTCGACGGACCCATCTGGCAACGCCATAACTTTTGACAGAGATGTCAGATCGCTTAATGACATACCGCGTTTGAAGCGTCAGTCCAAGCAGATTTTTACCATGGAACAATACACGCCACGCGAGCGCTCTGAAATAGTTGAAATTTACATTCAACAGAAGAAGTCAATTGTGAAAACTCAACGTGCTTTTAAAATATTAAAAAATGTGAGAAGTGCACCTTCTAAGAACACCATTAAGCGTTTATACGAAAAATTTTCGACTGGTGAGGCTCTTTCTAATCCGAAGAGGCCAAATAAAAGTCGACCAAGGCGATCGGCCGAGAATATCGCTGCCGTACGAGCCAGTGTTGAGAGGTCCCCAAGAACATCCCAAAAACGCCGTTCTCAGCAGTTGGGCATGGCTCGGTCCACTTTACAACGGATTATTCGCGTTGATTTGCATTTGTTCCCGTACAAAATTCAATTGACGCAAAGATTGTTGCCTGCGGACAAGCCTCGTCGATTGGAATGGGCCCAACGAGTCATCGAAATGGCCGATGATGACGAGCAATTTTGGAACAAATTTATCATGTCCGATGAAGCCCATTTCACATTGAATGGGACCGTAAATAAGCAAAATTGCCGTATTTACGCCACTGAAAATCCTTAGGAGATTCAAGAATTGCCTCTTCATGACGAAAAAGTCACAGTTTGGTGCGGCGTTAGTGCGAAAACGGTCATTGGGCCGTTTTTCTTCCAAAACGAAAATGGCCATGCTGTTACCATCAACCAGGAGCGTTATCGCGACATGATGACCAATTTTGTGATGCCAGTTAATCGTCGAAAGCGTATGAGGCAGTTCTGGTTTCAACAAGACGGCGCTCCACCGCACACAAGTCGCATAACAATCGATTTTCTGAAGAATTTGTTTCCGGGCCGTTTGATGTCGAAAAGTGGTGATTTGGACTGGCCACCGCGTTCGCCCGATTTGACGCCCGCTGACTTCTTCTTGTGGGGACATTTGAAGTCAAAGGTTTACGTTAACAAGCCAAGGACCGTAGAAGAGCTCAAGGACAACATTCGTGAAGAAATAGCCGCTATTCCGGCCGAAATGTAGGCGAAAACGATGGAAAATGCTGCAAAAAGGGCACAATACGCCATCAACGCCAGAGGCGGCCATTTGAGAGATATCATATTCAAAAATTGATGTAAACAAATCTACTTGGAACAAATTAAATGAATAAGATTGCCAACCGCCAAATTTTTATTTTTTTCTTTGATTTTTTTTTTAAAACATGGGTCCGTCGAATATGGGCAACCCTGTACTGGCGGTTAGATGATATAAGCCTTCATTCCTTTGGGTGAAGGTAAAATGAATAAATTACTGTGACCACAATTAGGAAGTAGTTGCATATTTCGATGTAATAGGACTATTAATATAAGTATACTAGTGGAAAGATTATCAAATACTCTTGGATCCATTGTCTTTGGGACTAGACACTAGACAATGCAATTTTTTTGACTTTTTCGTTTCCGGGGAAATAGTTGAATTAACGACATAAAACGGTAGTATTTCTAAAATATTTCGGGACAATCTGATGCAAAGTGAACATTGTCCGACTTCATCTAAATTGAGTTAACTGGCAACTCTTATTATAATTATGTATTGTTGATATATTTTATCTTCCCTCTATCTAAACCGGAAATAAATAAACGATATACATTTAAGTATTTTTGGGTTGATCTAGTGATTCATTTCTGTAAACTCTTCTTCTTTTGCAGATATGTATACTATGGCAGGAAAGCTTGGAAATTTGAGCCATGCAATTGTCTTCAGCATTACTTAGTCCTGCCATTGGAGTACAAGTTCTCCGGAAGGTCATTGCATGGTCACTCAAGTTTGTGTTAGATAGCTATTTCGGGATTTCCTATTAAATATTACAATTCGAATTCCGTCGTTTACGAATTTAAAACAACCTTTGACAGTATATTTACATATACCTGGTTGTTTACATATTCGATTTTATGCTAGAATATTTGAGTTATGCCATTGATACTGGAAAAATTTAATTCTAAATATGGTAAGTTAATTTACTATTTGATTCTACAAAATCTTACAATTGTGATCTGAAACCATGTTATGAACAAAAGTAAAAGATAGTAATCACTATCTTTCAACTTTGAATTTGAATTTTGTTGTAGAATTACGAAAATATAAAGGACTTGCTTACTTTATTTTGTGTTTTACTACCAATTTCCAGTAGTTGTTTTTGGCAGATTGTTTTGTATTTCGCTATGAATTAATGTTTCTCTTATGAAAAAGACGTAAAACAAAGCGACTACTTTCTATATACAAGGTGGCGCAATAGAACGTACATATTGCATCATCTTTTTTTGCGGGGTAGAAAAGGCGCGGGCGAGGGGGCGCCTACATCGTTGGGTTGGCGGACTCATGGAGTTTTAGTCGCTATGAATCACTTCGACGGGAAGCGTCGCGCATTTTGCGTGCGCGCATTTTACGAGAACTCTCGCTTCATATATTGCTACTAGGCGACTAAATTGTGCTGAATATGGACTACGGCGAATTAGTGAAGCTCCGAGTGCTAATTTAATTAAAATATGCGTAAAGCGTTTTGAAGAGACCGGTTCAACATTTAAACCACAAGCAAATGGTCGCCTAAGAACATTTAGAACCGAAGACAATGTTCAGAGAGTTATGGAGTCAGTACGAGGAAACCCACAAACGTCGACTCGCAAGAGATCGTCTGTCTTACGATTATCGCGACGAAGTTTACAAAGAATTTTAACATTGGATCTTAAACTGCATCCATATAAGCTGCAATTAACACAAGAATTGAAAGAGTCTGACTTCATAGCAAGGCTCGCATTTGCTAATGAAATGCTTAATCGATTTTCCAATTTTGACAATATCCTTTTCTCTGACGAGGCTCATTTCCTTATGAATGGGTTCGTAAACCATCAAAATTGTCGTTGCTGGAACAGTAAAAATCCCAATAACAAACACCAGAAACCATTGCATAGTCCTAAAGTGACAGTATGGGCAGCAATCTCTGGCAGAGGAATAATTGATCCTTTTTTCTTCGAAAATGCGCGGGGCCAAAACGTCACGGTTAATACGGAACGCTATGTTGAGATGTTGGACGGCTTGAGATGTTTTGGGCTCCAGAAATTGAAAGTTCAAGAATAGTGAATTCCAGAACTTGATTCCAACAAGATGGAGCTACCTGTCACGCATCAAATGACTCCATGGCGGTGGTGAAGCAGATGTTCCCTAGCAGACTGATTTCGAAAAGAGGTGATATCCCATGGCCCCCACGTAGTCCAGACTTGACGCCTCTTGACTTTTTTTTGTGGGGATACCTCAAACACAAAGTCTACAGTAATAATCCAAGAAACATCGTTCAGCTCAAGGAGAATATTCGTGTTGAAACGACAGCCATTACACCAGTATTACTGAAGAAAGTTTTCAATAATTTTCGTTTGCGGCTAGAGGAGTGCCGTCGTAGAGAGGGTCACCATTTAGATGATGTTATTTTTAAAAATAAACTCCATTTATTACTCTACAATGCCTTAGATTTATTTTAACCATACCTTTTGTATTTATTTTTTAATCTATTTTTTAAATATGCACGTTCTATTGCGCCACCCTGTATAAGACAATTTATCATAGTGCAAATTTTGTTTCTAAGGCCAGGGTTATTTTTAATAGATGAGACTAACTACGTCACTTTCAAATCTTAGCTTTCTATTGACGGAAGAGGTCATTTATTTGCTATTCGTAAAAGTTTAAATTATTAAAATAAATTCTGATTAAATTATATTATAAAAAAAATGCTAGCAGAAGTTGTGACACATTTTAATGAAGGTGAGAAAAAAATCAGGCCACTAATTTATATTTACTTTAATAGACACGATTAAAATATATTCCCTGATTAAATCGCTTTAAATATAATAAATAAAATATGACAAATAAAACAAAATTATGGCATGCAAGGAAATTGGAATAGAAATTGTAGTCATATTTGATTTTACTAACAAACATGGAATTTTTTGAAATTTTATCACTTTTACTGCTTATCCATTTCAAAACCTTTTAAAATCCGTTCCACTGAAGAAAATTTGTGTGCAATTTTACTATTAAAAAAGTACTGAATCACATTTACTCTATATATACAGCATGTAATTTTTATCAGTTGTACTTCAAAATATCTCACATCTCAGATAAGCCTTTCAATAAGTTGTTCAATCATTTAAATTACAAAACTAACACCAAGTAAGATTGTTATTCGTACATGCAAATTTAAAGCAAAATCATATCAAATTTTTATATATTGCAACATAAACCTTATTAAACGTCTGATAATCCAATGGAATGGAATGTTTAATATTTATTTCAAACCAAATTTCACCTATTTATACAACCTCAAACACCAACAGCGTTAAACAGCTGGGTTTCTATGAAAACATTTCAAATGTAACCAAAAACGGTGCAGCCAACAATTTAAAAAAAAAATTATTTTAAACCAAAACCAACAGCTACTGTTAGCCAAAGTACTATCCAATTGATAAAGCCAGATAACAAAGTTAACATTTTGTTATTTTACTTTCAAACACGTGTAAAAGCCCTAAGCAAATTTCATGGTTAATCACATGAAGACAACAAATTTGGAGCAGCGTGGGGCCAATGGCTGCGAAAGTTATTGCCAAATAAATGAATTGAATTGTCAAAAGAAATGAACCATTTTCATCGCTCACACGAAATATGAACGAAATAATAAACCTCTCAAATAGGGCTTGAAACTAACAAGAAAAAAAAACCAAATAAACAGAAAATTCAAATCGAATGCCAATAATTAAGTGTTATTACATTATTCAAATAAAATTTAAACAAAAATATTTTCTATTTGATCACCATGAAAAAAACAGAAATTCGGAAATTTAATTGTTCGTTTACAATCACAAAAATTTGTTCAAATTGTGTTTTTTTTTTTTTAAATTTTATTTAAAAAAAAAAACAAAAAAAAAACTGCTAACAAATCATAAGGGTTTGTTTCTACGTAATCTATTTGCCATCCCCTATATTTGTCAGTTAACTGAAATCTAAACATCAATCAAAAAAAAAAAAAATCCGTAACATAAAAAAGCAAATATAAAAAAGAGGAATTGCAAAAGAAATTGCATAAACGTCTGAAATATGAATTATATTGTTATACCTTTAAGAGTTTGCTTTGATTTTTATCGAATTGGCTTGAATGAAATTGCTTTCAATGATCTGTTTTTGATTTCACTTTAACTCGTAAGATAAAAAAACTTAATTAATAATATGGTTCAATTAACATGAAATTTTTGATTCAAAGCCAATAATTAATTTACGCAAAACGAAAGACTTAAAACTGTCAGAAGAGAGATTTAACATTTGCATGGGCGGAAATACATGCCAGAGGTAACAAATCTACCGATAGTTTCTATGAAGCCTAAGACAACTTCATACAAATGACCGGCAATTAATCATGGAGTTACAAGTTTTTATTAAATCCAAATATTACATGTTCGCTCTCAGTACAATGCGTTTTATAGCGGAGTTTTTGCGTGGAATTTTTTGGCATTTTTATGCATTCAAGTGGTGCACAAAATACTATTATTAAATGTAATCATTAATTTTAAAAATTATAATTATAGAACAGGTACTACGAAGCAGAATCATAATTTCTCGGTTATCTTTGGGTCAAAATTCATTCTATATACGTTACTTCTGAGGACAATTCAACATGTAACTTGCACGCGGTGGCAATTGAAAATTTTACTATATGAAGCAGATCATGGTCAACGAACAACATGAGTAACAACTTCATATATTATGGTTGGTCCCGAAAGCCGACATCATTTATATATTGTATAAACCAAAAAATTACTTAATAATTCGGCTCCTTAAACTCTCCAAAGGAAATGAATTACAAAAATTTCTGACCTTATCCTGGTTAATAAGACAGCACAATGCAGTAAGCAACGTAAAAACTACATACAACATCTGCTACAACAGTAGCTAAGAAAGACAAACATTTCTTTGTGGATTTTCGATTAAAGAGAAATACACACAATTGATTCATAATTTATCCCCCTAAACAATCGAATAGCAGTCACTTATATGCAAGCGTTTCGTTGCACTACCAGTGACCGCATAGGTACAAACCGCATCAGTGTGAACAATTCTTTTTTCATCGCTCTAATTTGGGCACAGCCCTCCGCTGAAGATAGAGTTGATCAGGTCAAAGATGTTTCTTTTGATCATGTGTAAGAGTTCACGACCGCTGTATTCTTCAAAATATTGCAATTATTCGTTGAGATTTTAACTTCCACAAAAGGGAAAGGCATAGTTCTTAGGCCAACAGTTAGAAATGTAACTCAATGCAATCTGAATAACATTTAATCAAACCAATTTGATCACGGCGAAGTAAATGGGAAGTATGGTGCCAGTGCTATGAAAGGTACGTAATCAAACGTGAAGCATACAAGATGTCACAAAGACGCCCCAGCCGCCAATCACTCAAACAAAATACCTCTATTAAGACAGATTTATTATGACCATCTCTATAATCCCGGCATATAGTTGTAATCTATAAAGCATTTATTAAGCATTTGAAACATGGTGACCTGGGGCGATGAAGAATTCTGCATAGCATCCTAAGAGAACTAGACGGCATATTTCCTATTACAAAATGCTTCGTGAGGAAATATTATAAAGAGAGAAATAGAAAAACGAAGCATAACCTTATATGGAAGATGAATGCAGGTCAAGTCCCTAAAATACCAGCAAAAATTTTAAATTAAAGTTTATGGAACAAGGCTCTTCTCCTGTAAGCACAATGACGGAGCCTTTTTGCCAGCGCGGTTAAGTGTGCTAGGAGTATGGAGAGGGCAACTTTACTGATTTCGGAAGGAAGTATACATTACTCGACAACATAACAAACTGGGCTTAAAATAGCAGTATCACAGCCTAGGAACAATAAAACTGCATGTGCCGGTGAGCTAACGAGCTTCATTATCAATGGAAGTGGCCTAACAACGCCTAACAACGAGTTGGCTAAATAAAAAGATACCCTATGATTGGAATCTTAACGCATTATGTGCTATGATCCAGAAAAAAAACGTATCAAATTATATGCGAGGTTAGTGTTTTAGTCGTCGCAAGCGAGGTTCTTTGCGAACCTGTTTTATTCCTCCCGATGATATGATATCAAAGTGGCCTTAGATCCAGTAAATGCCAGGTCAGATATTATTACTACTTAGGAGAAACACATCGATGCACTTTGTCCGAGCGGCATATATATTTTCAAAATTTTTTGAAAAGCTTTCATAATCAGAAAAGTGTTTTAAATATTATTGAAATAGTTAAGAAGTAAGAAATTCTTTCCTCACGGCCACCATGGATGCTCTTCATTCGGGCCACATACATATTTTTAATATTTTTTTAAAAATATCATAACCAGAAAATTTTTGGGGGAAAATGTTTTAAATGTTATTAAACTACATAATAATGGCTATTATTCGCCGCTAGTTTGATGGAAGAAATTCTCTCCAAATGATCACCATGGGCGCACTTTACCTGAGCCTTACAGAAATTGTTAACATTGTTAACACTAAATATTATTAAATTAGACTATAATTGCTTTTATTTGGCATAAGTTCGACTGTCGAAACTGTATGTTGGAATCATTACATATTTAGATAGATTATCCTTCTTATACGTCTCTGAAATTTGTTTGGGATATCCGGCATACTGTTTTCTATCAGCTGGGCACATTTTGTTTAAATATCTGTCGTAGATCGAGAGATATTCATTATTACTTGTATGTACCCCATATCAAATATTTCTATCAACTTACAGAACCAAAGTGGTTTGTGTCTTTGGTCTGGTGTCTGGTATGAATTTCATACGAATTTAACATCACAAATGTGAAGTTTTAATCCTCAATACCGTATAAATTACCTCCATAGATCTCATTTCGCAATTGCTTCAATTCTATAGATTTTTCTAAAAGTTCTCTGCGTTTCCCTAAGACAAAGTTACCCTTAAAAGTTGGTGTATTCTTTTAATTGTTTTTTCCGGGTATAAATCTTTGACTGATTCTATTTCTCTTCCGCCTACACATCTCATCACAACCAAATATGGTGCTATATGATCGATTGATTGTCATTTAGCATTTTCATATTTTTAAGGCACCGCTTTTTGCGGTGCAAAAAATAATATATAAATAATTTACGACATTTCAAGGGAAAATTATTGCAATTTCTTGATTTATTTAAATGTCCTTATCATGTATACGATATGCTTGAGTCCACCACCAATAAGATAGAAAAAGAAATATCTAAATTATTTACACAAAGAAACAATAATAATGCCAGTAGCGTGGTAAATACTAGACAGTTGGGGATATTTAAAAATAGTTTCCAAAATTATACCTTGCAAACAAATTTAATGTTATATTAATTTTCGAGAACTGATGCGTCATTAAAAAAGTTTCTCCTAAGACACTTTTATACAGGAACACAAGAGAATCCTTAGCAAATTGTCTTCCAAAAGCCTTTTTAGAAGATACTTCAAAAGGGCATTTCTATACAAACGGAAAAACTGCATTCTACCAGATTTCTGTTTTTCAAGATGTGTCTTACAAGGGAAGCACTTTTCACATAAGAATTGTTTTGCGAGGCACTTTCATATAGAAGATATATTGGAAGGTAAGTTTAATAAAGAAAAGTGTGATAAAGCACACTTTCATATAGAAAAGTTTCCTGGGATATGTCAATCAAACAGGAACGTTTCACTGGAGGCCTTTTTTTATATAGAAAAGTATCATGAACGATATCTTTCAAATAGAAAAGTTGCGTGGGAGACATCTATGCTTCATTAGAGACATTTTCAAATCTGTCATGAAACATACTACATATACATTTCACATAGAAAAATGTCGTGGAAGATATTTTTCATGTAGAACAGTGTCGTGGAAAACACTTGTCGTGACAGACACTTTTAATATGGAAAAGTGTCGTGACAGACACTTTTCATATGGAAAAGTGTCGTGACAGACACTTTTCATATGGAAAAGTGTCGTGACAGACACTTTTCATATGGAAAAGTGTCGTGACAGACACTTTTCATATAGAAAATTATCGTGACAGATATTTTTCATACAGAAAAGTATCGTCACAGACACCTTTCATATAGAAAAGCGTCGTGACAGACACTTTTCATACAAAGAAATGTCGTGACAGACACTTTTCATATAGAAAACTATCGAGACAGACACTTTTCATATAAACAAAAGTGTCGTGACAGACACTTTTCATATGCGAAGCAAAATAAGATATTCGCACCACAATTGTGTACCTTCCTTTGACATCACGAAACGACCAAAATATTTGAAACTACACAGTTTGATATCTCTTCGATGCCGATACGCCTTTGCGGAATTGCATAAAGGTCGTACTCAAGTGTTTTCTATTCAAATCTATTCTATTCAAGAAGCGATAATTTCAGAAACTAAAGTACAAATGTGTCTATAAAAGTCACATAATTCGAATGATAAAACAAAAATTTGAAATCGTTTGTGTGAACAGCAAAATATTTTCGACAAGAATGTACAATCAAAAAATACGACTATTTGGGGTCTTTCGAAAGCTTTTAAACCATGATCGATTAAATCCGAAAATGAAACATTTTATAAATCATCAAATTGTCTTTCAAGGTTGATGTGGTTCCGCAACAAACATGTCATCAATATTCAAAAACCAGAGAGTGGTATAAAGTGATTCATTTCGAAGTATGATTTAGGACAGGTATGGATTTTATGACAGGTCAAACTAGCATGATGTTCAACATTTAACATTGTCGACATTTCATCATGCAAAAACTTACAACGAAATTTGGATCTAACAAGATGTCGCTGCTTGCACACGCAGATTATGAAGCCATGACAAGATTGCGAGAACAATTCGGTGAACACTAATTGTCAGATTTGTACTAATGAATATGCTTTTAGATTTTGTCCTTTGATACTGGGTAAAATCTAAAATCTACGACTACAATTCAGAAGTAGTAAGCTAACATTAATCACTTCATCCATAAAATTTCACTGAGAATACTTAAAAATTCTGAACTCAGAATCGGTTACAACTGAGAAATGGTAAGCTAACATTTTTCACGTCATCACTAAACTTCCATTCGAAATGCTCGAAAATTGGGAACTTAGAATGGAACTCAGAATCGATTACAATTGAGAAATGGTAAGCTAAAATTAATCACGTCATCCATAGAATTCAACTCGAAATACACGAAAATTGGGAACTCAGAAAGGACTATATTGGGTACAGTAACGACCAGTATTTTAAACAACCAATTGTTAAAAAATATATTAAAAATTACTCTTTTGTGTGACAATAAAGGTTAAAGGTTTATTTTTGAAAAAGGTCGCACTATACAACAATTCATGACGGCATAATCAAAACTACGTCTCGCTAATTTTCCACAGAAACTCAAACACAAAATATCAAAACAGCGTGCAGAAATGAGAAACTTTTTCCATCTACCAAAGCTAAATAAAAAAAAGTGCTTTGTTCTCTCATATTATTGCAATCATCTAGTAAAGTTATCATTGCACAACTCTTAATTATATTAACCCATTAAGATTCCAACTAGCAATTCCCCCTTCTTTAGACTATTCTTACTAGTCTTGAGTAATTAATATACCGCTTAACCACCACTGCGTGATCCTTTGTTAGGCACTCAATTAGCCAACAAATGTAATGACGAACAATTTACCAATTCATATGAAATTTTATGACTGTTTATCACACAACACGTTGTACAGCGTAATTTATTTTTGCCGGCATTTACCACCTATGATGAAAATGACTTAAGCTCCATCTATCAGCAAGTAATTTAGCACTACAAAGCAAAGAAAACAAATGAAAAAAGAAACCCCCCTTCTATAAGCGAATAACTGGGGCCTGGCACAATTTCGGAGTCATAGAGTTTTTAAAATTTGTAATTAAAGATAATTTCCTTTTCCGCTGACGAAAAAAAAAAAACCACACGGACGAAAACTATAAATGGACGAAAGCTTATTGTAGTAGAATATGGAGTTGACCATTCAAAAGGCAACTTTTGAAGTTTAATTTGGCAAATACCTATGAATGTAGTTGCCCTAGATTCTTTTTGGGCAGAAGCAGATACTAATTATAGTACAGAAATAATAAGTTGGGCTGCAAAAGTGTTCAACATCTAACAAAAACACATACATATGTAGGTATATTTGCAAATATCTTTATTATTTGTTTGGAAATTAATGGTCATTTATTTAAAACCATAACTTTATTACATGGAAAACAAAGCCAAAAATCATAAATAATTATAATCAAAAATACCAACCAATTACGTATAATAATAGGAGTTTGCAGTTTTGTCTAAATAGAGTTGTTGAATGGGTTTCTTTGACTCACTTCTGCCGACAGTATTACATTTTTTGCCCAACTTATGATCATAAAGAAATGATCGCCTTAGCAAATTTTGAATTCGAAATTACAAATAATTGTAATAAATATTTCTATAACCAGTGAACATATTTATGGACTGAACTGAATATTATTTAGATACACACCAATTTTAACTATTACAAAACTATTAGAAGAAATCCTAATTATTTTCCAAACAACATATTTAAAGGCGAAAAGTTAAGGTGCTAATTGTTGTTAAATTGCACAAATCTTTAGCTAGCGTGAAAGATTTTAATAATTTTTTTGTTGACCTCTTCTAGCTATTAAATTTATGCTTTTAGGGGTTAAGCATATTAACAGAACTGTTATATAAATTACGTGGCGTAGC